>SNQJ01S0028133.1:55237-68364 GCA_010110895.2 Picea sitchensis | reverse complement strand
GTAGGCAGCTTTTAGGGCAATTGAAAAAATTGAGTTGGCTGCCAACAAGGCAAAATGAACCATTTTGAATAGAGTCTACCTTGTAGCCTCACATTCCCTTATCGACATCATCGTAGGTGTCCTTGATCCTTTGTGCGAGAGCACAGTCCATGGATTTTCCAGGATAGAAATCCTGTGGGTCGAGTCCTTGCATACTCAAACCTGTGATCCAATTGATCAAGGTTGTATCAACTGTGATACGGAATTTTAGCCACAAGTACCTTCCATGGTAATAAGACAGCAGCAGCTTGACACATGCATTCACCTCTTGGTGTCTTCCGAAGTGGGGATTTTTCATGATGTTGAGCAGAGTGGATTGCGCGAGGTTATGGTTCCATGCTTGGGGAATTACCTTTGAGTTTTTCACTTTTGTTCTAGTCATATACTTATGTGGGGCTAACATGTTGTACACTTTATGATCTCCGAGGTTGAAGTCGCTAAACTTCAATGCTGTGATTTTATCTTGGTCTACTCGCATTGCACGTATCCCCTTCGGGAGGTACGCAGTGACCAAGGCATACTTGAAATCGCTAGGTATGTTGTCGTGGTTTACAACACCACTTAAAGGTGGTATATAGGTGGGTAAGATAGTCGGGATCATTTTAGCATTCGCTAAGTCATCCCTGTGCTTAGTTCACTTCTCATTGGATGGCCAAGATGGTCTTGATCCGTGAGAAGTGGATGGAGAGGTTGGCAGTCCTCTCATGGATGATGCTTGTATACCTATAGACATCGACATGACTCTTTCATTCATGAGGTCGATCAAAACTTCCTCAACAAGTCTTTCTGTAGTGCTCAAATCGTCCGACATACACACTCGGGGTTAACAATCTCAGGTTTGGGGGGTATCTTAGACACAGTAACGAGATAGAGAGAAGAAGCATGATGATCACTGTATAAACTCAACTTAGTCTGCGGGCTCAAATTCTCAATTGGAAAAAGTGTTCTCGGTGTGTGGCATGGTGGGATAAATAGGTAACTCGACAATGGGTCACTTGCAATGGGTATGGGGACTTCATTAACTTGGTTATGTCCATTATGGTGTAGTCCCAACGGTCGGATGGAAAGATGGCTAGCCATAAATGGATTCCTCTCCATTCGGAGCATTGATCTAACAGTTATAATGTCCCCAATGGCTATATTGCTTTGCCATGGCGAAGTGACATGTGTCGTTGTTATGATATCCTGGTGAAGCTCCAATTTTTCAATTTTTCCTTCTGTGAGGTTCCCTCTGGAGCCTACTACAACTTATCGACCTTGGATCTCTTCTTACTTAAGTTTCTAGCCTTCTTTCCAGTGAGCTTTGTCTCGGTATTCCTTTTTCCATTCTGATTTTTGTCTTTTTTTGACCTAGTCACTTCGCGTTGTTGAGATTATTCCCTAGGGTTCCCAGATAATACTTCTTCTTCATCTGGGATAGGTACTTCAATCTTCTATGGATCCTCTAGTGTTCTTAAAACTTCGAAATTCGGGTTTCTAGTGTTAAATAGATTCGATATGTTCTGTTGTTCTTCGATCAAGTGTGTGATCCTTCTAGTCATGAAATCTTTTAATTCTTTCTTCTTCTGCTCCAAAACATCTTCTTCTTCCTTTACTCTGGCTCGATCTCTGTCAATCCAAGGTTTTCCTAATAACATGGTAAATGGGGCATTGTCCTCGATAAATTTAATAATCTCAAAATCTTCTTTTGTCGAAGTTCCATTGGTAGTCATAGGTATCTGAGCGAGCCTTCCACATAGGTTTATCATCTTTATTCTGAATAACCATATTCCTCCTAATGAAGGAATCATAGCAAGATTTATTAAAAGTTCCCAAGTTCTTTCTGTCATAATATTCACCTGTGTTTCCTCATCCAGAACACAGTCAATGTCAAAGTCTCATGTTCTTGCTTCAAGGCATTCTTTTTCTTTGAATATCTCTAATAATCTAACATGTCGGTGGTCATTCAAGGTTTCATTTATTTGTAGCAACACTTTCTCTAATTCTTTCTGGGGTTCTTCTATTTCTAGATCTACCTTAGGGTTTTCTTTATGCAGATTCATTCCTTCCATCTTAGAAATCATTCTAGGGAAATCCAACACTTCATGGTCCATAGCTTTACAACAAAGACAACTAGGTCTTTTCCCAGGGCATTCCTTAGCAATATGTCCCGGTCTTCTGCAATTGTGACAAAGAGTCAATCCTCTCTTTCTCTTAAATTATCCCCAGCCTTTCTTGTACTACATACTAGGATCATGGTAGCTAACCTGCAAAAAATTCTTTCTAGGATCTTGTATCCATTTGTTAGTCCAAACATTCTTTCTATGCATAGGTATAACATATTTTTCACTATTCATATCAAATCTTATTTCATCTATTGATACCCTAGTTTTCAAGCTAGGATATAATCTATCAAACATACCTAGATTCATACTTTTGAAACAAAAATTTCCACTGATCTTACTTCTACAAAACACAAAGCCTTCAAATCTATAACTTTTCACTATTCTTACATGTATCAGAGCACAAAGCTTACAGATATTACCTCTTTTCTCGAGATCTGACCTCTTTTCTTGGTACAGAGCTCCTTGGGTCAAGTATAATGTTGCGTACTAGGACAACAAATATACACACAGAGCTTTCACAATCTCAGGTCAAATCTTTGCACAAATCTTCTTCTTTATCAGTTCCCAGCAATCACAGTTTCAGGTCCGATACTGCGCACTTCAATAGTAGATCTACGCACATAACTTCTCTTTTCTTTACTTCAGTTCCCAGAAATCATAGTTTCAGGTCCCGACAACGGAACCATTTGTTGGCACAGGGGCAAACCCAAGGTTCAACGCTACAACAACGTACAAACAAAACCCTAACTACCAGCCCTTTCGACAAAACCTACGAAGCAAATGAAGTCTCACCCAAGGTAGAGGCAAGGGTGGTTGCAAGACTCAAGTGTCTGCAACATTAGCTGGGACACATATCTATGACTATAATACTTAACAGCGCACTTAGCATCAAAATTTCATCAATATTCAACCAATAACTACTACGCAGATAGAACAGAGCATCGCATCATTCACTAAGATTTGATGTATTTAAGCACTTTATCGTCAACGGGCAAGTTATATCTAGCAGATCAAGCACTAAGCACCTTCATATAGATCATATCTAACATGATTACACATTATTAGTGTTACACATGATTTTGGTCATCTTGGTGATGTATTAACAATGATGTACTCAGACTCCCAACAAGAACTTTCTCCTGAGAAAAGTGGCACTTATCTTCTTCCAGAAAACATATTTTCAAAGTGAGTTCTCAGGCTGCATATGGCCTAGGGTGTGTGAATGACCCATTCTCGCAGGCCACCTTCATCTAGGGTGAGAACTTCTCATAGTTTTCTCTATACACAGGGTGCGAACTTGTTTTCAAGCTTGGAAAAGAGTAGAGGTATCGAGGGTTCTAGAAGGGAATCTTCTAGAGAATGAGTTGGCATTCATATGGTTGTCATTTTACTGGCTTCTTTGATTTGATGGGATCATTTTCATCCATGTAACCATATCACCCTCTCCTATATATTTAAAGGATTCTCATGGAAAAGGTTAAGCAAGATTGAATGAAGAATTGGTGAAAGAATTGTGTGAAGAACCTTGTTGAGACAGAAGCTTGGAGACTCGAGTTGGTCTATCAAGAGATATTGGATCTTCTTCATGAAAGTTCAAGAACAAGTGTGTGTGTTGGAACCAAGAGCCACCGAAAGGAAGCTTGTGACATCAAGGCGATCAGTTTGTATCTTCTACTTTCAATTAATATGATACAGCGGCATGTCCCTTTCCCATAAAGTCATTATTACTTTATTGTGTAATTCCTTGATCATATGCATAAGTTGACATTGAATACATTGTGCTATCTTCACTTTGGTTGGTTTGTGTTGTCTTGGACTTGACCTCACGACAGCACCGGAGCGAAGCAGGAGCAACAGAGACCTAAGGAAGTGATACAAAGGTATGTCACTTGTTCCCCCTTAGTAGCTAATTCAATGATCATAACTTAGGGTAAGAGTCGTGTCCTGTCTTGTTTTGTTCTAGATCTAGGTGGATCTAGGGAGATCTGTTAGTGTCTGCACCTACAGATTAGTCTGATAACAAAATTGGGGACTCCAATGGGGATGCAACCCATTTTTTAGTGGTTTTTGGTGTTTTTCCTTGGCCATTTTCTCTTGCATTACCTTTATTCATTTCCATCAATCTCTTAGTCTTCAGGAGACCCTAACAGACTCTCTGGGTCTAGAAGTCCCTTCAATTTTTTTGTCTTTTTCCAAAATTTTGCCTAGTTTCAGGCCTTCTCGCACTGAACCCCTCTATGGTCTATGAGAACCCCTTGAGTTCGCACTCTTCCTTTCAGTCTAGTGCAATATTCTCGCACTCTACTTGTGGCCAGCCTACGAGAATGATCCATTCTCACACTATACATTACTGATAGCCTGCGAACCCATTTTTAAAATTTTTGGAATTAAGGTTTTTGTATGCTCAGATGCCCAGATCTGTATGTGTGTCTGAAAAGAACTTCTTGGGCCACTGGTTGATTGTTTCTTGTCTTTGGATTTTGTAAATGATCAGTCTTCGAAAATCAAAGACTCTTCTTGTTCATTCTTTTTCTCAACTCTCATCTCTTGACTTTTTTGAGCAAGGATATAATCTCGGATCCTAGAATCTGAGTACTTGTTTGGTTAGGAGCCAGTGATTGGTTTTGAAAGTTGAGATTGTTTGTCTTTCTCATTTTCCCATTACTTGGAAAATCATTGTTCTCATGCAGTGGAAAAGACTAGTCTTGTCTGCTTGTTATTTTTGTATTCATTGAAAGATTGGTTTGGGTTTTGTTTATTTGCTTTTTGTTAGTTATTGATTTTCCTTAGTTTCACCACCATGGTGTGGTTCTTCTCGAAAAGTGAAAAACATTTTTTTTTTAAAAGCATTTTCATTTTGAAAATATTGGAAATCAATTGTTGAAATGGAACAAATAGAGAATTGTCATTGTTACGTGATTCGTTGATATTGCATTTTGCAAAAGATTGTATATCGTGTTTCAAGATTGTTCCAGAAAACTCCTCTTTCCCTCCTGTAAATAGGATTCATCGAACAAGAATTGATATTTTTCATTCCTATCTTTGCATTGTTGGATCAGAGTCTCACACAACATCGATTTCATTTCCATCACCTTTGAGTAACAAAAGCCCTTAATAATGTTGTGCAATTTTAAAATTTAACTAGTAACTCTTTTCTAGGACTCTATTACACCAACAATTAGCTAGGCTAGAGCTTTGGAATAGTCAAAGAGATACACTCTCCAAAGCACAAAACACACAATAGCATCTTGTCTTAAGGAGTTTCAAATTCCATTTACAATATTTTGTCCTGGGAAGCCCTTCTTACACAAGGGTCAAACCCAAGGTCACATTGATATTGACAGAGTTACTCACCCTGCTTCGTTGATATCGATGTAGAGATTGCACGTATTATGGGGGTCACTTGGAGGTATACCCACAATGATGAGTGGAAGCCTCTCAAGTTGATTTTGGGCTAGATACCCTACCCTTGCATGTGGATAAAACTGTCGACTGTCCCCCCAGGCTTTATTGTTGTTGGTGGTAACCTTAGTGGCCTATATTCCTAGGGTCTTACACAAGGTGACTGTGAAGGGGCAAGTATTCATGGTACCTGGAATCGACGTTGGCCAAAATCACTCGGGATCCTTGGAGGGTATACCCACGATTATGTGTGGGATATTGCACTAGGGTGTAAGTCCGTTAAGAAGGTCATCAACGTAACTTTTCCACCCTAGCCCAGCCCCTTGTCGTCTCGTCGTTGCGACCTGCTTAACGGACTTAGAATTAGAAGGTATTGTTTGCTTGGTATTGTTTCCTAGATTTTGTTTACTAGCGCATGTTGTTTTCTTACCCAAATTGACCATAGAATTTTTCTTTGTAAGTTTTTAACTCATTCACCATAGACCCTCCACATCGTTCACGTAGAATGCAGGGCTTACCCCCAGAAAATCTGGAAGGTTATCAACCCTTGCCTACCATCTCACCAGAGGGCTCTCCTCAACAGAGTGAAGTCCAAGACGTCACCCCTCCACAAGTGGAAAGAACTGACTCTCTAGAATGGTTCTGAATTACCAATTCTTGAGAGGACTTTCGACTTCACCCCGATTCTGAGAGACGTATTATGCGAGTGAATTCTTCCAGAGATTTAGTTGTTTTGTCTTCTGGATCACCGACTAGACCTTTTCCAGGACCTGAGGGCCAAGATCCTTTTTGGGCTACTGGCATTTTTAGATGGGATCTCTTTGGTTCAAGAGCAGGCATTGATATCACCGTCTCACCTACATTCCCCGAAACCTCTGACCCAGATGCAGTACCTTTTACTACTGCATATTATTTTCCTGGAACAGACACTCCGTGAGCTGACCACATCTTGACCCTCCCTTTACAAATGGTCCATTACACATATACTACGAGTATTCACACCGAGGTTACAGTGGCTAGTCAAGCCCCCATTGTCACACCGCTTTCGCCCAGAGTCACCCAGACACTTCCACCGGGATACCGTGCTTTGAATGCCTCTATTTCCACTCCTACGCAAACCCCATCTGGAACTCCTGGTGGTCACACTCTTCCTGGGAACTCTCCTCCCAGTTTCATTCTAATATTTCCTCATCCCCCTTTTGGAGGACCTTTTCCATCCTCTATCGGTGGCACTAGTCCTAGTGGCACCATTCTGTCGTTCACACCGAATTACCAGATTCCTGTTGGTGGACAATTTCACCAAAGAGGCTCGACTCAACCCACCTTTGTAGGGAAAATCCCAATTGGGACACAAATCCCAATTGTAACACAACCCCCAATTGGAACTCAACCCCTGATTGGAGGACAACCCCCACCAACCCCACCCTACGGACAACACATACCTCTATCCTTGGCCTAGTATTGGAATCATCTGATACAACATAATCCTCAATCAACTGGGGGGAAAACTCCTCAAGTTACCTCTGTTATACCCCCTAGTGTGGGCCAACCATATCCAGGTACGTCGAATCTTATTTGGGGCTCGATCGCTCAACCCAATGCCCCCGTTCAAGGGTACAATCCTATGAGCTACTTTCCTCAACAACAACCACTGAATCTACCTAGGTCTTCTCATTATATGCAGACTGCTTATGGTCCCACTAGTTTGCCGATGGGACTCCCTCCCCAAAGCCACCAGTACCCACATGTGAATAGATAGTTACCCTTCTTAGCCACTTTGGACCTCCTGGATCTGTCAAGGATTTTAAACGATCTGATTCATCACTCTCCCCAATGGCCCGCTATACTAGCCAAGCTATCGTCTGAAATCCCTAAATTCAATGGCAAAGCGGGAGAGGACCTGAAAAATCACGTGATGGATTTTCACCTCTGGTGCTCATCCAACTCCTTTATGGATGACTTTATTCGTTTACGTCTTTTTCAAAGAACTCTCACGGGTTATGCCGCGAAGTGGTATATAGAATTACCACGAGGTTTCTTCGCTGACTTCAACACCCTCGCTATGGATTTCCTCACCCACTACCAGTCACCGATTCATTATGAAATGGGGACCGATATTTTGAGTTATTTCAAACAAAACAAATCCACTCATACATCCGATCACATTCATGAGTGGCGATGGAGACGACGTCTCATCAAACTCGAACTTCCCGATTAGTTGCTAGCAGAGTGGTTCACAAAATCATTCGTGAACAACATTGGCCGTGACATCGCCATGGGTGGAGTTGTCACAGAAGAAAAAGCCATAAGTCGTGCTCAATACCTTGACCTTGTTTACTCACAAACGGGTATTCTTTATGACTTACTCCCTGATGCACCTCATCCTTCAACTTCCACCACTTTGACTACTCCCATTGCTTCTCATGCAGCTGACAATGTGATTGGCACTTTCCATGCCCAACCACATTCCACCCAAACTACTAGCCACAACCCCAAACCTAATTCTTCTAATGTTCAAAATGCTCCATCTCCTACCCCTCCCACCGGAAAGACTTCTGAGGTAAATGTTGTCCAATCTACCCCAGCCAGTAAAAACAAATCCCGAAAGGGAAAGGGTAAGAATAAGGAGGAAAAAAATACTTTGCAAGCAGAGAGAACCAAAACACCGCCCATTGACAATAGGGATAAGCGCAAACCCCGATACCCTTGTCTTATCTGTGGTGATGATCACTACATGAAGGATTGTCCACGATGCGTCGAGGTTACTAAGTTCCTTCAAGGGGACCCCAAACCTCCCACTCTGACCGTACTATCCCAACCTTTCCCCTCTCAACAATAGGCCCAATTGGTCATTCATGACCAACCTTCCCCTTCCACTACATCCTATGTATTAATGTGTACTGGCAATTCAAATAAGAATGACATCGCACCTACCACTCGAGCCAAAGATTATTCTCCCTCTAAAGAGAATTTTGATGTTACACCTCCTTCATTGGCCCAACCATCTCCCACGACTCCACCTACCAACGGTCCTCTTCATATTGAACGACCGAGCCTTGACACAGTTCTTCTCCCTCCTCCAAAGGGCGTCGTTCAAAAATCATCTTTCAATCCTCATGCTCGTGTTGTCCAGAACTACAACATTGTTGAAGATCTGGCCCAATCACCATCCACGATGTCAGCCCTCGAAGTCCTTCAAAGTTGTCGCACACAACGGAAGGCACTGTTGAAAGCTATCAGTGGAATCGACCCAACGGATATGAATTTAATAATTTTTGAGTTGGAAGATCACATTCCAAGGTTACCCCCTCAACTCGCATTTCAAATACAAGTGATTGTCTCCAACAAAAACATTTGTAGAACTGTTATCGACGAGGGTGCCTCAACGTGTGTCATGTCTGTTACCTGATGGAAAGCCATCGACTCTCCCTCTTTGAATGAATCCCATAACACACGCAAAGCCTTCAATGGCTCTAGTTTTAAGCCTTATGGTGTCCTTCCTTCATTGCCAATCACGCTAGAAGGAAAAATGGTCCAAGTTGAAGTGGAAGTCTTTGACGCTCCTCTCGATTACAATCTTCTGATTGGTCATAGCTGGATCGATTCCATGCGCGTAGTTATGTCGACTCTTTTTCGTGTTGTACGTTTCCCACATCAAGGAAAGGTAATTACCGTCGACCAATTATCCTTCTTTAACTTGGATACGTGCACTGGCAACATACCGTTCATCACCAAAACCCCACCGAGTTACGAGAACGTCGGTGTCAGTCTTCTCAAAGACTCTTCGTTAATGGGTACCTTCCCCATTCCACCACCCGATGTTCCACATTCGTCTGTCACTTCAATCAACATGATCTCCACCTCGATTCACGGAACCCCTGTGTCTCATGACCCATGGATGGTACCCAACCTCGGCGATCATCTTCGTTACGGTGACAAAATGCCTTTGAGTCCGGTCGAATCCTCCTATCAGGCCATTCAATCGGAAACCCCTTCTGCCCCCTCTCTTGGTGATTTATCTCCAGATCCTTTTCGCGTCATTTTTCCCATGGATGAGATGATTATGTCTGTCATGGAAGACACCCCCTAGATCGATGGACATCACCGTTCCATCCTCTTCCTGGAACAACACACCATTGAGAGCTACCAACAGATATCGACCCCGTCGACCGTTGTCATCATTCCAACCATTCTTGAGTCCACACACGATGTGTTTTTCGAAGGGAACTTAAGCAATATCTTACCCACTATTCCCCTCAACATATCCATCAAACCTGGAATTGTCAAAAATGTGCATATTGGAGCTTCGTGTTCCCCTGATGAAATCGTCACCTACAAGTCACTTTTCAAACAATTTCGTGACGTCTTCACCTGGAGCTATGAAGAAATTCTAGGTATTGACCCCGACATTGTGATACATGAGATTAAGACATACCCAGACGCTAAACCCGTCCGGAAATGCCTTCGTCCAGTTCACCCACGTAAAGCAGTCGCTATCAGTCTTGAAGTTGAGAAACTTCTCAAAGCCGGCTTTATCTACCCGGTGGCCCTCACTGACTGGGTTTCCAATATTTTTCTGATCGACAAGAAACAAGGCACAATATGTATGTGCATTGATTATAGGGATATTAACAAAGCTTGTCCTAAAGACAACTTTCCTACCCCCTTTGTCGACTAGATTATCGACGATTGTGACGAAAGAGAAATATTCTCTCTGATGGATGGTTTCTCTGGATATAATCAAATCAATATTGTTCCCGAGGATCAACACAAAACCTCTTTTATTTTTCCTTGGGGCACTTTCACCTATCGAAAACTTCCTTTCGGTCTAAAGAACGCTGGCGCAACTTTTCAGCGCGCTATGTCTTATGCCTTCCATGATATCAAGCACTTCGTGTAGCCATATCTTGATGACTTACCCACTCATTCCATGCATCAAGTCGATCATCCCATCCACCTCCGAGCCATTTTCCTCCATTGTCGGTTTTACCATATACGCTTGAATCCTCACAAATGCGTTTTCTTCGTAGAATCCAGCCGACTTCTAGGCTTTATTGTTTCATGTCAAGGGATCAAGGTAGATCCTTTAAAGGTTGAGGTGATTCTCAATCTCCCTCCTCCTTCTACACTTCGCCAGTTACAAAGTTTGCAAGGGAAAGCAAACTTTCTTCGTCGTTTCATCCCAAACTATGTTGAGATAACTCTTGGATTTACATGACTACTCAAAAAGGGGTCTGAGTTCATATGGGATACCATCACAAACAAAGCCTTCGAAGCTTTGAAATTGTCCCTGACACGTGCTCTGCTTCTCTTCCCCCCCCCCGATTACAGTCGCAATTATTTCCTCCACCTCGCAGCCTCGGATTACACCATCGCTATGGTTCTTGTCCAAGAGGATGATTCTCATGATGAACATGTTATCTATTACTTGATTTGAAGTCTAACGCCTACCAAAACCAAGTATTTACATGTCAAAAAACTGGCCTTGGCAGTCGTCCAAGCAGTTCAACGTTTCTGGCACTATATCCTCTCTCGCAAGACTACGGTAGTTTCTAACTGCAACCCTATGAAACACATTCTCACATGTCAATTGCTAGGGGGAAAATACTCCAAATGGATCGTGATACTCCAAGATTTTGACTTGGAATTCGAACGAGCTAAGTCCAAGAAGTCCTTAGTGTTGCCGAGTTGATATGCGACTTTCCCTACTCTGAAATGGAAAATGTAGCAGTCGATTCATTACCTGATGAATCCCTTTTCCTAATTAGTTCCGATGATCTTTGGTACGGCGATATCATCATATATCTACAAACCCAGACTTTCCAGCCCAATTTTTCCAGTACTAACCGGAGTCGAATACGCTACCAAGCTTGTCAATATATTATCCTTGGGGATACTCTTTATCGTCATGGGATTGACTCAGTTTTTCGACGCTGCCTCATGTTCGACGAAGATGAGAAAGCCTTAAATGATTGTCATTCTGGAGCCTGTGGTGGTCATATGTCCAGGTATGCTACTGCCCAAAAGATCTTATGAGAAGGGTATTTTTGGCCTTCTTTATTTAACGATTGCATAATCGTCATCCTAAAATGCCACGCTTGCCAGACCTATAATCATAAGATACGATCACATCCTGCTCCTCTTCACCCTGTGGTCTCCGTTGGTCCCTTTGCAAAATGGGGTATCGATTTCATGACATGTCACCCCCACTTGGCCGGAGGGCATGGATACATTATTGTAGCCATAGATTATTTTACGAAATGGGTTGAGGCGATGCCGACATTTGACAATACTAGAAATACCACAACATTATTCATTTTCAATCACATCATAGCTCATTTTTGTGTTCCTCGGGATATCGCCACTGATCATGGTAGCCACTTTAGAAACTTCATGATGTCTAAACTCACTAAAAAGTCGGGTCTTCTCCATGAAAACTTAATGCCCTATTACCCACAAGCCAACAGCCAAGTCGAAGCGATTAACAAAGTTCTCATAACCATGCTTCGACAAATGATAGGGATTCACAAAACAAGTTGGCACACAATGTTGTTTTGAGAATTGTGGGATTACCGGACATTCGTTAAGTCTTCTACTGGGTTTACACCTTTCCGGTTAGTCTATGGTCTAGAATCTATCCTCCCGATTGAATGTGAGATACCCTCCTTAAAACTAGTCGTCGAACTCCTACCAAACACTTCTGCCAAGGAAGAACATCTATTGTATCTCATGTGATTAGACGAAACTCGACACGATGCTATCCTAGTCATAAAATCCCAGAAGAAACGTGTCAAGGCCCAATATGAAAAACATGTCAAGCCTTGTGTTTTCTCTGAAGGAGATCTGGTTCTCCTCTACGAACAGATTGAGATATGCTAGGAGCTGGAAAATTCGAAGCCATGTGGCGAGGTCCTTATATCGTTAGACGAGTTTTGGAGAAAGGAGCTTATGAGTTAGTAGATTATGATGGTATTCATTTGAGTGAACCCAGAAATGGGTTGTACTTAAAGAAGTACTGTGCATAAGATCACTTGTGCATGAGTACTTGTATTTTATTGTATCATACTTTTTGTGTGTTACTGTAGTATGATTTTTTCATTATCTGGTCTCTTCCCTTATGTTACATTGTGTTTGGTTTCCATATGTCGGAGTCTTCGCTACCCCACATTAGCTTCGTTGATGGCACTATCCGTAGTACTCCGAACCTTGCTTCTGCTGCGTGGGCAATTTACGCCCCTACAAACAAACTTATCACTCTACGAGGTGTGTGCCTTGGCCGTGTGACCAACAATATTATAGAGTATAGCATCGTTATCGAATTGTTGATTGATGTTATCTCGCTCGGTATCCGTCACTTGGTTGTGTGACTCGATTCACAGCTAGTAGTGCTACAGTTAAGTAATGTATATGCTATTCGAAGTCCTACTTTATTACGAGTATATTTGTGAATTCGCCTCTTGGAACATTATTTTGATTATATTGAGTATCAGCATATTCCTAGATGTCTAAATACATTAACTGATGCATTAGCTAACTATGTATTAGACAGACATTTGGGTCATTTATAAATCAATCACATCA
>SNQJ01S0028133.1:26034-49742 GCA_010110895.2 Picea sitchensis | reverse complement strand
TTATTTGGTACCTTGGAACTTGCATGCCTCAATGGCAGGTTTCCTCACTTTCGACAGTGGGTTTTCATCATTGACCCCTGATCAAGATATTCCATCGAATGTTCAACCTCAACTCATTTATTCACATTCGGTGGATTGTACTAGTGTACCTTGGGATTCATTGACATTAATGATGATTTCCCTCGCACGTGTTAACGGTTTCATCAATGACCGGTAATCAAGTGGTTTCTACCATGTTCAACTTCGGCACATGTAATCACATGGTTAGATTCATACTTTTAGGTGATAGGATTGAAGACCCTAGGTCCCATCTGTTTGATCCAGGCTACAATGGAATATGTATAATTTGTTGACACATAGATCCACTTTGTATGTCTCATGGCTATGGCGTCTTGATTTGAATCTTCTTGCATAGATCCACAGTGTATTCTTAGTGGCTATGTGATATTTTGATGGCATGGATCCACGGTGTATGATTGGTGGCCATGACCTATGTTCATGATGTCGTATGTCTGCGATCTGAGTATGGGAATGCCTACCTTAGAAATGGTATGATATTATGTCGATGCTTGATTGTTTGCAGGTTTCTGATTAGGTTTGCTCATGGTTTCTGACACACACACACGTAGTTTACAAAGTATTTCGGCTGTCACAGATCCTGGCCTCATACTTTGGGGGGCATTCTGTTACACATGATTTTGGTCATCTTGGTGATGTATTAACAATGATGTACTCAGACTCCCAACAAGAACTTTCTCCTGAGAAAAGTGGCACTTATCTTCTTCCAGAAAACATATTTTCAAAGTGGGTTCGTAGGCTACATATGGCCTAGGGTGTGAGAATGACCCATTCTCGCAGACCACCTTCATCTAGGGTGCGAACTTATCACAATTTTCTCTATACACAGGGTGTGAACTTGTTTTCAAGCTTGGAAAAGAGAAGATGTCTTGAGGGTTCTAGAAGGGAATCTTCTAGAGAATGAGTTGGCATTCATATGGTTGTCATTTTACTGGCTTCTCTTATTTGATGGGATCATTCTCATCCATGTAACCATCTCACCCTCTCCTATATATTGAAAGGATTCTCATGGAAAAGGTTAAGAAATATTGAATGAATAATTGGTGAAAGAATTGTGTGAAGAACCTTGTTGAGACAGAAACTTGGAGACTCTAGTTGGTATATCAAGAGATATTGGATCTTCTTCATGAAATTTCAAGAACAAGTGTGTGTGTTGGAACCAAGAGCCACTGAAAGGAAGCTTGTGACATCAAGGCGATCAGGTTGTATCTTCTACTTTCAATTAATATGATACAGCAGCATGTCCCTTTCCCATAAAGTCATTCTTACTTTATTGTGTAATTACTTGATCATATGCATAAGTTGACATTGAATACATTGTGTTATCTTTACTTTGGTTGGTTTGTGTTGTCTTGGACTTGACCTCATGAGAGAACCGGAGTGAAGCAGGAGAAATAGAGACCTAAGGAAGAGATACAAAGGTATGTCACTTGTTCCCCCTTACTAGCTAATTCAATGATCATAACTTAGGGTAAGAGTCATGTCCTGTCTTGTTTTGTTCTAGATCAAGGTGGATCTAGGGAGATTTGTCAGTGTCTGCACCTACCGATTAGTCTGATAACAATTAGCACAAATCATAAGCATTTTTATCTATCTCTATCAAATCGCTTAGCAATAGAAGTTATAAACACATCAAGACAAGCACAAAGCATAACAACATAGTGTTTACGTGGTTCACCCCCACCTTGGGGCTACATCCACTAACTCTTCTTCTTTTTTGTCTTCAATCAATTGGTTACAAGCACAGAGCCTTAAAAACCCTACTTCACCTAGGATAGGAGATATGAACACCTTGCTAGATCCTCTTGTTGATATTATGGTAGCTTCGGGAGGTATTTACCTCCACGTGTAGATCTGACAAGAATAGAATATTCTGGGAAGCAAGAAGAAACCCTAATGAGTTGGCTAATAACCTTAGAAGACATGTCGGCTCAAGAAGATAACTTATATTAGGTTATTAGACTCCAAGAGAAGAAGTCGACTAGAATAATTAATATGTATTGAATAGACATATACCTAGAATGAGAAGTCAGCCCAGGCAGTTAGCCATAATTAGTATAAATACAGGAGGCCAGTTCTCATTCTGGAAGGCAGTCTTAGAATGGTAGAGCAACAACTTGTGCACATTGCAGTGCCCAGTCTTGTGTGCAAGTTTGAGGAGAGCTTCCATTGCAGCTATTGCAGCTAGCAGATCATGTTTGGCTTGGACCATCTCTTGGTTAGGGTTTGGACTATCTGATAAGCTCTTGTTGATGCTCTATCCTTGGGGAAAGGTGCGCTACCCTTTGTTTAGCTATCTAGCCTAGGGTTTTCTTCCAAAGTGATTCTATGTCAAGGGTAAGGTGCTCAGAGGGTGGCTTCGGCCTATGGTTGGGTGACAATAGTATTTTCAATGGTAAAACGAGCACAATATTTCATATTTTAACACCTCCTTCCTTGCATTATAGCACAAAGCACTTCACAACCTATTACAATACCTTGCACCTAGCTCTGCAAGTCTCTCCTAGTATGTACAGAGCATCTACAAACCATACTTGCACTTAGCACTTAGCTTATCAACCTCACAACATAGATTCCTTTTTCCCCTTCTTTTCTTTTACATAGCCTAGAAATCTATTTATACATTACAAAATAGGCCTAAACATGGGTAAACCCATGGGCTGACATCCCATTCCCATTGCATAATCCCAAAAACCCAAAAAGGACCCAAAAAAGGGGTCGAGATATGTGATCTTTGCTTTGTATTGTGCTCCTCCTTCGAAAGGTTTTTGAAGTCCGAAAATAGGTCAAACTTGACCAGATCCCTCAAAACTTGGTCAAGGGCCAATAGTTGTGGAGTCTGATTATCTTCCAGATTCAGAGGTCTTTGTTTTCAACCATGTTTATACCCCATGAATTATTTACACCCTAGAAGTATACACACTCTTCCACGCGGGGGATTACCCCCTCTGCAGGGTCTGGGGGCAAGTGAGCCCTCGACGGGGGTTTGGGGGCAGCGTCCCTTAATGGGGGTTTGGGGAAAAATCACCAGAAGGAAAAATTGCCTTGTAAATGTATGTTGTAATTTCATTGTAAATCTATACCATTCATTATAATGTTGCAAATATAATGGTAGAAATTATGTTTGGGTTTTTTTCCCTAGAAGGCAACCCTTTGTTATGAGGGAAATGTATTGTACCTATGAATTATGGCAAATATTGTATTCTGATATAGGAGACTATGAGAGAAAGAAGAGGAAGTTACAATGGGTTTTTTGTAGGTTGTATCCTTTCATTTTCTCGATAATTATAAAGGAAGGACCTGGTAATTTCTTTGGTGGACGTAGCCCACACTGGGTGAACCATGTAAATCTATGTCTCTATTTTATTGTGTATCTTATGTGTTTTGTTTCCACATTTGTTTTATTTTATTGCTCCACGGTCTTGTTTTTTCTAACAACTGGTATCAGAGGGAAAGGTAACTCGCAGGAAATGAGGGTTCCTGGTTCGAGTGGGAGCAATGGCGGAAGATGGAAAGTTTAGGGTTGAGAAATTTAATGGCCAAAACTACCAATTATGGAAGATGAAGATGGAGGATTATTTATATCATAAGGATCTATTCCTACCATTGGGCAGAGTAGAAAAGAAGTCGATGGCCATGAAGGATGAAGAATGGGAGATTCTTGATAGAAAGGCTCTAGGAACGATACGGCTGAGCCTGGCAGCGTTGGTGGCTTTCAATATTTCGAAAGAAAAGACAATGAAGGCTTTGATGGACACATTGTCTAAATTGTATGAAAAACCCTCGGTGTCCAATAAGGTATTTCTAATGAAGAGATTTTTTAATATGAAGATGTCAGAAGGTGGGTTTGTTGCAGATCATTTAAATGATTTTAATATGGTTACTAATCAACTAAGTTCTATAAAAGTGGACTTTGATGATGAGTTCAGGGCTCTTCTAATCTTGTGCTCATTGCCAGAAAGATAGAACGGCTTGGTCATGGTTGTAAGTAACTTTTTCTCTGGTTCAAATATTTTAAAATTTGATGATGTTGTTGGTGTTATCCTTAGTGAGGAAATGTAATGGAAAATCACAGGTGAGACATCAGGTAATGTGTTGAACATGCAGAATAGGGGAAGAAAAAAGGATAGAGGAAAGGGCTCAAGGAACTGTGAGAATTATAGGAAGGGTATATCCAAATCCAGACTTGGAAAGATAGAGTGTTGGAATTGTGGGAAGAAAGGACATCTGAAGAAAGACTGCATAGCTCCAAAGAAACAAAGAGATGGAGAGCAGGAGAGAAATCAGGAAGAAAAATGTAACAGGTGATGTGTTACAATATGCTTTGATTCTTTTTGTAGATAATATTTTTAAGTCTTGGATAGTAGATTCAGGGGCTTCATTTCATGTCACACCCCATAGGAAACATTTTCTAGATTATGTTCAAGGTGATTTTGGACAGGTTCATTTGGGTGATGATGCACCATGAAAAGTTGTTGGAATGGGAAAGGTAAAAATAAAGCAACGCAATGGAAACCAATGGTTGTTGAAAGAGGTAATACATGTTCCATATTTAAGGAAAAATCTAATTTCAATAGGGTAGTTGGCAAGTGAATGTTGTATATCCATATTTACAGATAAGACGTGGAAGGTCAGTAAAGGATCATTGGTGATAGAAAAAGGAGTGAAGGTAGGTACATTGCATTTATGTACTAGTAATACTGACTCTTCTATCTCTTTAGATTATACAGGAGTGGATACATCACTGTGGCATCATAGGTTGGGACACATGAGTGAGAAGGGAATGCATATACTTCACAAAATAAATTTGTTGCCAGATCTTAAACAAATTGATTTGGACTTCTATGAGCATTGTGTTTATGGAAAACAGAAGAGAGTCGGATTTCTCAGAGTCGAAAAAGAAAGGAAGAATGAAAGGTTAGAGATTGTGCATACAGATGTATGGAGACCAACTCAGGTATCATCTCTTGTTGGATCTCGTTATTATGTTACATTTATTGATGATGCAACTAGAAAAACTTGGGTTTATTGCATTCGACAAAAATCTGATGTTTTTTATACTTTTAAGAAATGGAAAGCTTTGGTTGAGAATGAGACAGGAAAAAGTTTGAAGTGTCTCAGATCAGATAATGGAGGTGAATATTGCAACAAGGAGTTTGATGATTATTGTTCATACCATGGGATTCGTAGAGAGAAGATAGTTCCAAGAACACCACAAGAAAATGGTGTGTCAGAAAGGATGAACAGGACAATCATGGAGCATGCAAGGAGTATGAGATTGCATGTTGGTTTTCCCTTACAGTTCTGGGTAGATGTTGTAGATATTATTGTTTACTTAATAAATAGAGGGCCTTCAATCTCTTTGGATGGTAGAATTCTAGAGGAGGAATGGACAGGAAAAAAGGTAAACTATTCTTTTGTGAAAACTTTCGGTTGTGAAGCATTTGTTCATATTGATAAAGAAAATAGAACAAAGCTTGAGGAAAAATCCAAGAAGTGTACCTTTATTGGATACGGTGTTAATGATTTTGGTTATCGTTTATGCGATTATGAAAATAACAAAATCATTAGGAGTAGAGATTTCATATTCAATGAGAAGGTCATGTACAAAGATCAGTTGCAGGAAAAGAAACAGGAAAAAGAGAAACAAGAACACATAATTCTTGATGAGATCATTGAAAAAGAAATTTCAAAGGAACCAGAAAATCAAAATGTACAACAAAATGAGCAATAGGTACCTCAAACACCTGCAAGTGTTGTTAGAAAATCTACCAGGTTAAGTATACCCCCTGAACGATACTCTCCTTCATTGTATTATTTATTATTGAATGATTATGGTGAACCAGAATGTTATGAAGAGGCAATGCAGGTAGACACCAAAAAGAAGTGGGAGCAAGGCATGAAAGAGGAAATGGATTCCTTGGTAAATAACCACACTTGGGACTTGGTTCAGTTGCCTGCAGGAAAAAGAGCATTGCAGAATAAATGGGTTTACAAGTTGAAGGAAGAAGATGGAGGAATAAAGCGGTACAAGGCTAGACTTGTTGTAAAGGGGTTTGCACAAAAGAAAGGTATATATTTTGATGAAATATTTTCTCCTGTTGTTAAAATGACTTTAATTAGGACCATTTTAAGTCTTTTGGCAATAGAAGATTTTCATCTTGAACAATTAGATGTTAAAGCATATTTTCTCCATGGGGATTTGGAGGAATAGATTTATATGCAGTAGCCATAGAGGTATAAGGTAAAAGGGAGGGAGAATTTGGTATGTAGGTTGAATAAGAGCTTGCATGGCCTAAAGAAAGCTCCAAGGTAGTGGTATTTGAAGTTTGACAAGTTTATGATAGAACAGGGTTATAGTAGATTTCATTCTGGTCACTATGTTTATTTCAAAAAGCTAGAAAATGGAAGCTATATTATCTTGATATTGTATGTAGATGACATGTTTGTTGCAGGGTCTAATATGCAGGATATAAATGTGCTCAATAAAAAATTATCTAATTCATTTTAGATGAAGGATTTGGGTGCTGCAAAGAAAATCCTTGGTATGAGAATAACAAGAGATAGGAAAAATCGCAAATTGACATTGTCTCAGGGTGAGTACATAGAGAAGGTGTTGGAGAGGTTTAGAATGTAGAATGAAAAACCAGTTAGTACAACTTTAGTCATCCATTTCAAATTAACTAAGGAAATGTGTCCCAATACACAGGAGGATATAGAATACATGTCCAGGGTCCCTTATTCATCAGCAGTTGGCAGCTTGATGTATGCAATGGTTTGCACAAGACCAGATATTGCACATGCAGTGGGAGTTGTGAGCAAGTATATGAAAAATCTAGGTAAAGAACATTGGGAGGCAGTAAAGTGGATTCTCAGGTATTTGAGAGGCAATGCTACTCATGCATTATGTTTTGGAGGGTCGGACACTTTTCTACAGGGATATGTTGATTCAAATATGGAAGGTGGTAAAGATAGCAGGAGGAGCACCACAGGGTATGTTTTTACTATAGGTGGAACAACAGTAAGTTGGATTTCAAAACTGCAAAAGGTTGTTGCACTTTCAACAACAGAGGCAATTATGTTGCTGCTACAGAGGCTAATAAAGAAATGATTTAGTTACAGAGGTTTATGGAGGAATTGGGAAAGAAGCAGTAGAATAGCAAGTTGTATTGTGACAGTGAGAGTGTCATTCATCTTGCAAAGAACTAAACCTTCCATTCAAAGACTAATCATATACAGTTGAGGTACCAATTCATACGATCTGCCTTGGAAGATGGACATTTGAAGTTGGAAAAGATACACACTAGCCATAATCCTGCAGATATGTTAACAAAGGGAGTAACCAGGGAGAAACTAAGTTCCTGCTTAGTTTTAGTCGATCTTCAAGAATGAATATGAATATGAGAAATTTTCCAGGTCCAAGAAGGTTCAGAGTCTAGCATATACATCAGCGGTGGAGTTGTTGAGATCAGTCTCTAAGTGGGAGATTGTTGGTTGTGGAGCCTAATTATCTTCCAGATTCAGAGGTCTTTGTTTTCATCCATTTTTATACCCCATGAAGTATTTACACCCCAGAATTATGTACACTCTTCCATGCGGGGGAGTGCAGAGGGGGGTTACCCCCTCTGTGGGGTCCGGGGGCAAGCGGGCCCCCGAAGGAAAAATTGCCTTGTAAATGTATATTGTAATTTCATTGTAAATATGGATTGTTCATTATAAGGTCACAAATCTAACTGTAGAAATTATGTTACGGTTTTTTTCCCTAGAAGGAAACCCTCTGTTATGAGGGAAATGTATTGCGGCTATGTATTATGGTGAATATTGTATTCTAAGATAGGAGATTGTGAGAGAAAGAAGAGGAAGTTACAGCAGGTTTATTGTAGGTTGTATCCTTTCATTTGTTGGATAATAATAAAGGAAGAACCTGGCAATTTCTCTGGTGGACGTAGCCCACACTGGGTGAACCACGTAAATATGTGTCTCTATTGTATTATGTATCTTATGTGTTTTGTTTCCGCATTTGTTTTATTTTATTACTCCATGGTCATGTTTTTTCTAACAAAAATTATGACAGAAAATTATAGCAGAAGAAAAAAAATAGAGAGAAATAATCCACGCACATGAGACACAAAATTTACTCATAAATGATTTTCAGATTGAGTATCTTGAGGACAAAATAGTCCTCGTAGTAAAATTACAAACTTAGCAAAATTGTAGAAAAATATTCCAACTTACAAATATGCTAGAAACCCTAGCTGGCATCACCCTATATGGTTTCCTACATCATACCTCCATTTCACACATGCATATTTTTGTTGTACGGTTTGTTGATGATTAAAATTGTCAACGAAGTTTTTCCCGCAAAGTGTTGTTAAAGCCTATCATTATTTAAAAAAAAAAAAAAACTAACTAACTAACTAAATAATACTAGTAGGTGGGACCCCCTTGAACTATTGGAGATTGGATTTGTTCATTTTTTATGTTTTGATGATGTGTGACACGGCTTACATGGTTGATGAGATCTTGTTGTTATTGGTATGAGTTGAGATTTTGAAGTGTTGATTCTTTATGTTACTGCATCCTATGCTATTCATTAATGTCATTCGTTCTTATCGAACTTGCACAACAAACATGTTAGTGAAATTACATGAAAGGAAGTTTTGAGAAAGGAAAAAATACTATAAGTGCAAAGAAAAGGAATCCAATTTTTCATTTTTACTATACTACATGCGAATAATGGGAAGGAAATGAGAAAAAATTGAAGAATTAAAGCTATCCTAAACTATACTACATGCATGAGAAGACTTAATGATTATTGTTAAACTCTAGCTAGCAAGTAAATGAACATAAATTTCGATTGGGTTGTATGGTTAATACACATTTGGTATGAAATGTTGATGGTGCATTGGCAAGGTAATAGTGTTATTGGTTATGCGAATGGTTAAATTATATGGGACTTGAATTATGTTATGGCATAAGTCACACTATTGGTTTTTAATATGGTGATGGTTTCGATACATGGTTTGATTAATGGTTGATGAAGAGTGTGTTGGAATGTACATATGAGTTAATGCATTATGGGTGGAGGTGAAATGCATTTACTGCACATCACCTTTACTCCTCTTGTTAGTCACCACCCTAGTCGGTCTATTGTTCAATATTTCTACTGTGGTTATGCTCCAAATTTTTAGTAGGGAGGAACCGCTCGGCCAGCTCTCGTTTTAAGGAATTCGATTACAGGTATGTTTTTTTTGGCCATTTGTGACTTTTCTCTGGTTATGAAATGATTACTGGCTCAAGTGTATTGGGTTGTGTTTTCCTAAGTGTTGCAACTATGTGAAATTTGGGTTCTTGGAATGAAGAATGTATGGTTCTTCCTGTAATATTTTTGAGTTAAGAGGGGTTATTGGTCTTCCTGGGTGATAGGTATTTGTTATCATTTCTAGTTTAGTTGGAGGTTTTTGTTAGTCTTGGGTGGAGGGATATCTACATGCATTTGTCACTAAACCCAGTCTTTTGATTTTATGGGGTTGGTAGTTGAAGGTATCCTACAGTATTGTGTTTCGTTCACTTCGGCATTGGTTGTTTCCACCACTAAGGGTCACGAAGTGAGTGCTCTATTCTTAAATCGATCTTGTCTTCGCCTCAGTACTGTGGTATTTTAAACGAAGAACACAAGGGTTATACCCTGCATGCATTAAATAGAATTTTTGGTCGAAATGGGAGCCTCACCTTTTGTTATGGCCCCCTGCAATGGATTGTTACATGTCCATGAATGAATCGTGGATTGGTTTTCTTTACAGTTCATTGTTGTTGTCATTGAGAAGTGACCATGTCTTTTCCCCCTCATTATATCATATTTTCACTCAATACAACCCCTTCACATATCCCAGAACCCTTTTTCACCCCCTGCTCATTGATTAACGGTGAAACAATTTGTATGGATTGGATTGCATGAGTCTGATACATTGTTGAGCCAAATCTATTTCATATGTTTAAAGAGTTGTCATGTATGGTAATTTAAAGACTATTTTCTAATTGATCATGCATGTAGGATGAATTTTATCCGTTGAGGTATCCATGGCCAAGGAAACATAGGTAGAGGTAATTGGAACAGACGCCCAAGAAGGCCTAGGTTCTCCATACATTTTGACATTGATTCACAAGATCTTGGCCAATTTTTTCATGTCATATTCTTCAATTGGATTGGGCAGGGAATAGTCTAACCTAGGCCTGAAAGGCCTCCTTTCCAATTCCCACAATCACTTGGTATCCCTGTACCTCCTCATGTCTCATTACAACCCGAGCTCCCTGAAAATGATGGATGGAAGGAGATTGTCCACCCGACAGTCTCCCAACATCGTGGCTGACCTAACTTGTCTTTGCCTCCTCCTCCACCGGTTAACCCCATTTCCCAAGCTGCCCCTGATCACTTTCCAGTGAAATCCTCCCATGCTAGAAAGAGATTGAGAATTGAGGCCCACCATGCCCTTGATAAAGGAAAATCCACTATTTCCCCCTCCTCACCCTCCAATGGCTCTAACAAATCCATGTCTTCCTAGATGCATTTGAGGGACGATTCTTCCCACGTGATCAGTGAAATTAGGCCTAAAGGCTCTGCATAGCCAAAGGAAAATGCAGGAAAATCAAGAGGTGACAGCAGCAATCAAGGAAGGGTTGCATCACAGACTGGGAAATATGGTTTTTGAGTTTTTATTATATCTATTGTTTTATTACAGTTGACTTCAAGGATCTTTGGACAACATGTTTATTTTGGATATATGAGTATTATTTTTGAAATAATTTCAAATTTCATGAGTTTAAATTGCCAAAAGTGAATATGTTGATGGGAGGCACAAGGAGGTGTCTTTTCTTAACAAATGGTTATTTTATGATTGTTATGAACTAAAGGGAGTCACAAAGGGTCCCACCTACTATTTATTATTTATTTATGACCCTTATTATAATTATTATTCTAACCCCTAACTAAAGTTAGTTGATTCTTTTAATTAACTTAACTAATGAATTGGTTCAACTTCTTCAACCAATTATAATTTGTTAAAAGAAAAAATAAAGGGAGGAACAAGAGGAGGATAGAAGCAGAAGCATGCTAAGGTTTTCTCTTTGAGTTTATGTTGAGATAGTTTAGTTTTCATTCATTCATATATTCATCACAGCCTAATTCTCTTTTATGATATCAGGGTCTTATTGTAGACATCAATATTCAGGGTTGAATCAAATCATTCAGACGCTTGTTTTTTAGAGGTGTTGATCTATCTTTGATAGTCTATGTATACTTGTATGTTTGTGAATTAATTTTCATGACTGATAAAGGATATTGTGCAGAGTCAACTGGGAAGCAATATGTGGCAAGTTGATCCAGATTTTAGAGTTCAGTTTTGATTTTCGATCAGAGGTCCTTTTGTATGTTCCATTGAGGATGTCTAAGTTTGACTTTGGTCCAAGATTTATGTATGAAATTTTGTAAATAAAATGACTCTTTGGTGAATTGGAATGAAATAAAGGATTGCTTTATGTCTCATCTATCTTGATTATCATTTTGGTGTCTTTACTTCTATTCTTACATTTATTTCAGCAACTGTTATATTCAGAAAATTACATAAAAAGTGAATTTTCAGCAAGTTTTTTGTTAATAAAAGACTAGCCTAAGCACTCGTAATTAATACTTGTGAGTTAGGATGTTATTTTTGTTGTCCATAAACATAGGGTGATATTCCCGTCTACTTTTCTTTAGCCAAGTAAAGTCTGAAAATGTTTGAGTAAGATCAATTCATATCTTTTCCTCAACATTTATTTGGTGACCATACTGGGGAGATCTTCGATATCTCTCTGGTTAAAATTTTATACTAGATTTTCATCGATACATATTTCTTTTCTTAAATTGATTCTTTGACTATTTTTCTATTAATGACCATTCATGTTGCAAGGCAGCCCAATATGGAGCCCAGTCTTCAAGACCATACCAGCATTGCTTTGAACCTATTTAACACCATTCTAGACAATGCCAATACTTGTGTCGAACTTAACCATTCTTGGGCAGCAATTGAATGAGATATTAGTGCTCAAGAACAATTGGAGGCTAGACGTAGATAGCCTAGAAATCAGCAGTAAACCTTGTTTCTTCGAGATTTGGCCTTTCTTTCATGTCCTTAGACTCTCATGCTTCTAGAAGAAGAAGAGGCTTGTCACCCAAAATCAATCCTATTTTTGAAATAGGAAGAAGAAACATTGTGTTATCTTCCCAACAAAGTTCTATAATGAGAACTTTATCCGATTCATCCAGCTCATATTTCTTCCCCTCATCTATCATCCACAAGATGGCCTTTAGTGGTGGCTCTGGTGGCACTGGAAGTGCTCCATCTTCCCAATCTTCATCGTCATCGGTGATTGGTAGCTTGTATAGCCACCATATCCCTGTCCAATCCACTACAAACCCCACCAAAGTCATTAAAAATTATGGGATTTTTCAGTTCGAAGAAGATGCCACAAACACACCATGGCATGTGTCCTCTCCTTTTAACCTAGCACCTACTAGTCACCCACTTACGAAGTTTAAAGAGCATTTTCCTAAGTTTTCAGGAAATAACACTGTCAGTACCAATGAACACCTAGTGGTATTTTAAATATAGAACATGAGGGTATTGTTAAATGTCCAAGAATGAATCATGGATTGGTTTTCTTTACAGTTGATTGTTTTTTTCATTGAGCAGTGACCATGTCTTTCCCCCCTCATTATATCATATTTTCGCTCAATAAAACCCCTTCACATATCCCAGAACCCTTTTTCACCCCATGCTCATTGATTAACGGTGAAACAATTTGTATGGATTGGATTGCATGAGTCTGTTACATTGTTGAGCCAAATCTATTTCATATTTTTAAAAAGTTGTCATGTATGGTTATTTAAAAGGCTATTTTCTAATTGATCACGCATGCAGGATGATTTTTTTCAGTCGAGTTAGCCATGGCCAAGGAAACAAAGGTATAGGTAATTAGAATCAAGGCCCAAGAAGGCCTAGGTTCTCCAAACATTTTGACGTTGATTCACAAGAGCTTGGCCAATTGTTTCATGTCATATTCTTCAATTGGATTGGGCATGGAATAGTCCAACCTAGGCCTGAAAGGCCTCCTTTCCAAGCCCCACAAGCACCTGGTATCCATGTACCTCCTCCTGTCTCATTACAACCTGAGGTCCCTGAAAATGATGGATGGCAGGAGATTGTCCACCCGACAGTCTCCCAACATTGTGGCTGGCCTAACCTGTCTTTGCCTCCTCCTCCACCAGTTAACCCCATTTCCCAAGCTACCCCTGATCACTTTCTAGTGAAATCATCCCATGATAACAATAGAATGAGAACTGAGGCCCACCATGCCCTTGATAAAGGAAAATCCACTATTGCCCCCTCCTCACCCTCCAATGGCTCTGACAAATCCATGTCTTCCTGGATGCATTTGAGGGACGATTGTTCCCACGTGTTCAGTGAAATTAGGCCTAAAGGCTCTGCACAGCCAAAGGAAAATTTAGGAAAATCAAGAGGTGACAACAACAATCAAGGAAGGGTTGCATCACAGACTGGAAAATATGGTTTTTGAGTTTTTATTATATCTATTGTTTTATGATAGTTGACTTCAGGGATCTTTGGAAAGCATGTTTATTTTGGATATATGAGTATTGTTTTTGAAATAATTTCAAATTTCATGAGTTTAAATTGCCAAAAGTGAATATATTGATGGGAGGCACAAGGAGGTGTATTTGCTTAACAAATGGTTATGTTATGATTGTTATGATTGTTATGAACTAAAGGGAGTCACAAGGGGTCCCACCTACTAGTTATTATTTATTTATGATCCTTATTATAATTAGTACTCTTCCACCTAACTAAAGTTAGTTGAGTCTTTTAATTAACTTAACTAATGAATTGGTTCAACTTCTTCAACCAATTCTAATTTTTTAAAAGCAAAAGGAAAGGGAGGAACAAGAGGAGGATAAAAGCAGAAGCATGCTAAGGTTTTCTCTTTGAGTTTATGTTGATATAGTTCAGTTTTCATTCATTCATATATTCATCACAGCCTAATTCTCTTTTATGATAGCAGGGTCTTATTGTAGACAGCAATATTCAGGGTTGAATCAAATCATTCAGACACTTGTTTTTCAGAGGTCTTGATCTATCTTTGATAGTCTGTGTAGACTTATATGTTTGTGAATTAATTTTCATGACTGATAAAGGCTATTGTACAAAGTCAAGTGGGCAGCAATTTGTGGCAAGTTGATCCAAATTTTAGATTTCAATTTTGATTTTCTATCAGAGGTCCTTTTGTATGTTCCATTGGGGATGTCTAAGTTTGACTTTGGTCCAAGATTTATGTAAGAGATTTTGTAAATAAAATGACTCTTTGGTGAATTGGAATGAAATAAAGGATTGTTTTATGTCTCATATACATTGATTATCATCTTGGTGTCTTTACTTCTGTTCTTACATTTATTTTAGCAACTGTTATATTCAAAAAATTACATAAAAAGTGAATTTTCAGCAAGCTTTTTTTTAATAAAAGACTAGCCTAAGAACTCGTAATTAATACTTGTGAGTTAGGATGTTATTTTTGTTGGCCATAAACATAGGGTGATATTCCCGTCTACTTTGTCTTAGCCAAGTAAAGTCTGAAAATGTTTGAGTAAGATCAATTCATATTTTTTTTTCAACATTTATTTGGCGACCATACTGGGGAGATCTTCAATATCTCTCTGGTTAAAATTTTATACTCGATTTTCATCGATACATATTTATTTTATGAAATTCATTCTTTGGCTATTTTTCTATTAATGATCGTTCATGTTGCAAGGAAGCCCAATATCGAGCCCAGTCTTCAAGACCAGACCAACATTGCGTTGAACCTGTTTAACACCATTCTAGACACTGCCAATAACTGTGTTGAACTTAACCATTCTTTGGCAGCAATTGAACGCGATATTAGTGCTCAAGAATAATTGGAGGCTAGACTTAGACAACCTAGAAATCAGTGGTAAAACTTTTTTCTTAGAGATTTGGCCTTTCTTTAATGTCCTTAGACTCTCGTGCTTCTAGAAGAAGAAGAGGCTTGTCACACGAAATCAATTCTATTGCTGAAATAGGAAGAAGAAACGTTGTGTTATCTTCTTAATAAATTTCTCTAATGAGAAATTTCTCTGATTCATCCATCTCGTCTTTATTCCCCTCATCTATCATCCATAAGATGGCCTCTAGTGGTGGATTTGGTGGCATTGGAAGTGCTCCATCTTCCCAATATTCATCGTCATCAGTGATTGGTAGCTTGTACAGCCACCATATCCTTGTCCAATCCACTACAAACCCCACCAAATTCATTAAAAAGTATGGACTTTTTGAGTTCGAAGAAGATGCCACAACCACACCGTGGCATGTGTCCTCTCCTCTTAACCTAGCACCTACTACTCACCTACTTCCGAAGTTTAAAGAGAATTTTCCTAAGTTTTCAGGCTATAACATTGGCGGTACCAATGAACACCTAGTGGCATTTTCTAATGCTTGTCATAACATAGGGGCTAACAACAATGACACTTGCATGCTCTTGTTCGTCAATTCCTTGGAAGGAAAGGTTGTGGCCGACTTCTTTTACCTTCCTCCTAAGATCATGTCTACTTGGGAGGAGTTAATATATTGGTTCTGATCCACTTATCGGCAATGCAAAATCCCTGTCGAGAAGTTAAGGGAATACAATAATGTCACTTATAAATATGGTGAGACCATCAAGTCTTTCAACTTGTGTTTCACCAAGTTGTATAATAAAATCTCTGAACTTATCCGCCCTCAGAACCAAGTCACTTTCATGCATTGCTACAATGAATTTCCTTCTCCTTTTCATCGTAGGCTTGAAGAAAAGGCCATTGATAATATCGGTTCCACTCTACATACTTTCTCAAAGTATGAAGAACAGCTTGAAAGAACTGGTCTTCCCCAGGGAGAATCAGTTAGACAGAAAGACATGTCCTCTCTCTTAAAGATAGTACAAAATATGAACTATCATATGATAGCATTTGATCAGAAGGGTATTGTCTCCCCTCTCACCCCTACAGCTTCATCCTCTTTTGCACCCCCCTTTAGAAATCTAGTTGAAAACAATTTTCAGCCTAAGGTTATCCTGCCTCAGAGTTGGTGCTACTTTTGCGAGGAGCACCATGAAGAAAAAACATGTGAGATAAAGAAGAGTGACATAGATAAGATATTTGGTAAGAGACCGGAAGCTACTATCATTTTCCTAGACTTTGTGGAGCCAGAGGATGTCATGGTCATTAACACTAGGAACAAAGCCTATGCTCCCAAGGGTAAATTTGATCCTCCTCGCAGTTCTTCTAGACCGAGCTCATCTTCAACCATTGCTACGCCCCGAGTTCCTAAAATTCCTGAGAGTCAAAGAATCACTCCCCCTCCTCCCTCTTCTAAATAAAATATCTTGAATCAATTGGCCAACATCAAAGAAGATGCAACCCTCCTAGACATGGTTGTCGTCCTTGAACAACAGATGCATCTGAAACAATTCATGGAAGAAAAATCTTCTGTTGTAGCCAATCTTTCTGAAGCGGTAGACAAAGATGATTCTTTTGTAAATAAAGTAGGTGTACATAAATTTAGATACCCTGTAAAAAACCCCCCTTTTATATTTCTATAAATATCATGGACAAGATTCCCATTGTTGCCTCATTGATGGTGGTTTAAGCCCAAGTGTCATGTCAAATATTATTATGGAAGATTTAGTATTGTCTTGTACAAACAAAAATTCTAGAAGCATTCTCTCCTATAATAGTCTACAACAAACAACCATAGGCGAGATTAAAGATTTAACCTTGGTTTTATGCGCTCACCCTGAGATAAGGACAACCCTCAGCATTCAAGTGATTGATATGCCTGTAAGTAATTATTCAATTATCTTGGGGATAGATTATCAAGCCTTAATAGGTGGATACCTCTCGCTCGATAGGACACATTTATCCATTCCATGAAATGGAAAGAATATTATAGTCCTTAGAGAGGGAAGAATTTCACCCTACATAGAGAATGTTTCAGAATCTAGCATAAACTATGTCGAAGAATACCTAGGAGTGTATTCCATCTTTACAGAAGAGGATAATACTCCTTTAGAAAAAATCGATTTAGATAATGATATATGGCATATGAACTTTGATGTTTCATGCTCTAGTGAAGGTAATGGGGCTGATATTGTCTTGGTTTCCTCTGCAGGAAAACTTCATAATCTGTCATACAGGTTGGAGGTTACTTGTACAAACAATGTCGTTGAATTCGAAGGTTTATTATTAGGCATTGAGAATTCTCTTAATCATTGTTGTACTCACCTTTCAGTTTTCAGGAAATCCGAGCATGTTTTGAACCTGATACATAAGGTATGCTCTCCTGGTGAAAACCTGATGGAAAAATATTCCCAAACTATTTGGGCACTTGTCTCAAACCTTCTATCTTTCAACATCACTCATGTTAAGAAGGAGTTGAATTCAATGATTGATTGGTTAGTTGGTTTTACAGCCTCTCCTAACCATCAACTCTTTCCTCACAGGCCTGATTGTGCCTTTCAATCTCTACATCGTCCATACATCCCTGAAAAGGAAGGATCTTGGAAGGCCATCCCTAACGATGAGAGCATTTGTGTTGTCATTCAAAATGAACCTCTAAAGCCTGAGGATATTATATCTGTGGAAAATAATAATATTCCTGAGGGATTGACTACTCTTGAGAGTTTGTTTTCTTTGAGTGTTGTAGGCAATAAAGAAAAACAAAAAGAAGAGGAGTTATGGAAGAAGGTGATTGAAACCATCCTCCTGAACATTAGGACATTTGAACCTTCAACGAATGTTAAAATAAATGTCCAATGTTCTGGTAAAGAAGAGATAAGGTCCACCGGACTACTTGGTGAATCTCAAAAGGTTTTTGCTTGGTATTATGAGGATMTTTGTGGTTTTGATCCTAGTATTGTTCAACATATTATGAAACTAGCTAGGCAAAAACAAGAATTTGTTAACTCTGCACCGGAAGCACCCTTTCGCAGGGATTTGAGAGATTTCTTAAGGGTTGGAATGTTTTTTTCATCCCACCTTGAATGGGTCTCAATTTGGAAATCAACCTCGGGGACCATTGATAATATCAGAACTTGTATTAGTCTTCGAACTTCCAGGAAATCGATTATGAGAAATCCCTTTCCCCCTCTCAATATGGAAATGTTTTTGCAACAGGTTGTAGAGTCACAATTAAGACCCTTACTTGACAGTATGTTTGGTTACAAGAGAATCAAAGTAAAAGGGGAAAATGTTCACAAAACCACTTTCATTACTAATTGTGATACCATGCCTTACAAATGTCATTTTTTTAGCTAACTTGATACAGGTACTGCTTTTAAAAAAACTATGCACATGAATCTCGATGAATTGGTCAGTCTACATCTCTATCTTGATGAGATAATTATGCGTGTCAAGGGAATGATGATTACATCAGATTTCCAGTTGGTCGGTCCTTTACAAATTTATTTTGTCTTGGATACTAATTCTTATATCTCAAAATATTTACAAGAGCAATTGTTTCCCTACAGCACTAACAACCCTCGCTTGAAATATTGTGAGGAACCAACATGAAAAGATCTAATGTTTTCTGGATTTTGTTGTATACTAGTAGCCTAGATATGCTTTCAATTTTTTTGATTCTTTTCTACGCTTACAATACCTTGATTTATGCCTTCTAAGTTGAGTTTTATTTCCTTGTTGTTTTTTCAATTGAGTATTTTACTGCTACTATTTTAATTTTTGCATTATTACTTTTGTTGCAATTTTTGTCTTTATCATATCTTAGTGTCTGGTCAAGATAGAATATTGGATTAATTCTACCACAATGACACTCCTGCAAAGCATTTTTAGTCGATAACAGTCAAGCTTACATATTTGTTATGATGTCCCCTCTGAAGGGCCCTTGAGATTGTTACATATTTCCACTATTGTCTTACAAGGAATTGGTTATTTCCCGCTTCTTCTTACCATTTCTTCATCCATTGAGATATTAAGAGAAATTCTATAAGTTTTCCTCCTTGAAATGTAAGATCATATCCCAGTTGAATGATTATGCATACAGTGGTAAAAACCCCTCATACTTAACATTTTTCATCAATTATTCCCAAATTCTCGGCCATCTTTCCATTAAGTCTGCTCACTTCCCCCTGTTGCATAATTATTTTGGTTACGTCTTCCAAAATTATTGTTCTTGGTCTATGAAACGACGAGTTCTGATTTCTAAATCTATTGAAAACAAATTTTCCCGTGGAATCACCAGTTTGTTGACAATTAAAATTGTCAACGAAGTTTTTCCCGCAAAGTGTTTCTAAAGCCTATTATTATAAAAATAAAAATAAAAACTAAATAATACTACTAGGTGGGACCCCCTTGAACAATTGGAGATCGGATTTATTCATTTTTTTATGTTGTGATGATGTGCTACATGGCTTACATAGTTGATGAGATCTTGTTGTTATTGGTGTGAGTTGAGATTTTGAAGTGTTGATTATTTATGTTACTACATCCTATGTTATTCATTAATGTCATTCATTCTTATCGCACCTGCACAACAAACATGTTAGTGAAATTACATGAAAGTTAGTTTTGAGAAAGGAAAAAATACTATAAGTGAAAAGAAAATGAATCCAATTCTACGTTTTTACTATACTACATGCGAACAATGGGAAGGAAATGAGAAAAAAATGAATAATTTACAGTTATCCTAAACTATACTACATGCATGAGAAGACTTAACGATTATTGTTAAACTCTAGCTAGCAAGTAAATGGACATAAATTTTGATTGGGTTGTATGGTTAATACACATTTGGTATGAAATATTGATGGCGCATTGGCAAGTTAATAGTGTTATTGGTTATGTGAATGGTTAAATTATATGGGACTTGAATTATGTTATGGCATAAGTCGCATTATTGGTTTTTAATATGGTGATGGTTCTGATACATGGTTTGATTAATGGTTGATGAAGAGTGTGTTGGCATGTACTTATGAGTTAATGCATTATGGGTGGAGGTGACATGCATTTACTATACGTCACCTTTAATCCTCCTGTTAGTCGGCACCTGTTGGCAGCCAATTCACTTTTTCCTATCGTCTATAAGCTACCTACACCTATGTTTTACAAACATCATTTTTTCGTCGCAATTTTCAATTAACGTCATTTTCATTTATTGCGACGTTTACACACTTGTTTTCGTTTTGTTTTCACAACTGTAAGCATGAAAACTGAACCTTTCAAAGTCGCATTTCGATCATTATCTGAACTGTGGATATTTCTTTTGTCATTATGCCTATTGCGCTCATCTTTTATTGATCATTACACGACTGGCAATATCCTTTGATCGGTTCTCATACTTTGGTCGATTGTATAACTTGGTTTTATTGAAGGCATTTAGCCTTTTGATTTACACTTTATGTGACTTGCTTGATCATTGATTATATGAAAATGCATAGGGGTTATGATTTATTTTCTTTATATATATATGATATAATCCTTATGTTAACTTTTGGCTTGTCAACTATACGAGTATCATTTTGGCACCTTGATTGAACTTTTGATTATATGAATTAACACATTGGTGCATAGTTGATTTTGGGTTTTGAATTACATGTCGGATGTTTGAAAATTATGGTATAACACTTGCGCGCATTGGTATACACATTTGATTTTATTGGTTGTACACATGACTTAATGGTTAAACTATTATTATGGAGTGAATAGCTATGAAAATTAGCGGTTGTACTTGGGTAATGAATATTTTTCATGGCAGACTCCACCACCTTCGCATGCTCGCATTAATGCTTACCCCTTTTTCTCGTTCATTGGTGTTGGTTCGGGTAGCTCTGCTCCTGTGTGCGTTGGTGAATTCAAACCCTTCCCTTACCATGTGTTCATCTCCATGGCACCAGTCGTGTGAGTTGAACCCAATGGCAGTCAAGCCCTGTTGATGTTTGATAATGCCTGCCAAGATTTGGCTGACAGTGGATGGCTTACCTTCGTGAAACGTTTTGAGGGTTTTAACCTTTGTATAGCACGGCAGTTTGCCATGACCTTCGATGGTTGTCGAGCCAAGGTCGGCGATATACAGTTAGAGATCGATGAACATTTTATCAGCTCAGCCACGGGGTTACCTACCTCGGGACAGTGTTGTTTTAAGAATTGCAAGGTCGAGGAAGTGACATGGACATTGATGTTTCAATCATGCAAAGTCACCTCTTGTGACAAAGGTATGCCCATATCTATGCTCAAACCACGATGGCACGACTTGTTAATGATATTTAAACAGTTCGTGACCTGTGAAGGTCGATACAGACTTGTGCTCCTCTACCACCTGCGTCTCCTTATGATTTTTATAGGGTATCCTCTAAACATGCCATTCTACTTTCATCGGAGTCTGTATAAAATGTCCAAAAAGTATAAGAGGCACAAGGCTGACAACGGGCTGTTTCATCATGGGCTTATTAATCTCATCATTGTTAATTATTTGAGTTTGCATGGTGACAGTTGGAAGGCCTTCATCACCCACAATTGATTTGAAGACACCGACCCTGTACAGGTTGATAAACCTGTGATAATTGAAACCAAGCTCGAACCGCTTGTACTCTTGCATCTCCTACTGCCTAAACCCTCGACCGACCCTCCTATTGACTCACCTGACACTGTAACTAAGAGTGAAGATGCCATTAAAAAGCCTATGAGAAAAAATCCTAAGGAAAACCTAACCGCAAATGCCAAAGGGAAAAGGAATGCCTGGCTCATTTCGAGAATGGCCAGAAACAAACCAAAATCCTCTGTCGATTCCAACCCTATAGTTCTGAGCGAGGAATCTGATTCGGATATTGAGCGATTTCTGGCCAGCGAGTATCCCTACTCGCAAGGTTTATGTCACGAACCCTCTTATGATTTTGTATCAAACCTACCCCCCTACCTAAAGGACAACCCTAACTACCCAGGTATTAAATTACCTTGTGAAACCCTCGGTCGTTTGTCCGAACCCTCTCCTGCTCTGTCTAAACCCACACAGTCACCCTGTGACCAATATAGTTCATGGTTAGAATGATATTATATCGATGTTATGATACTCCAATAAAGGATTCAATCATTGGAAGACCATATTGCAGTCCTAACCAGTCAAAAGGACAAGCCCCAAGCGACAGATAAAAAGCAAAAGACAACCGGCTCCATCCTGTTCAAAAACGTGGAATCAGCCATGGTTGTTGTAAATTCCAAGCTGGCATAATCAAGCAGCCTCGTCGTTACACAGGTATGGTGCTGACATCGTTTTGTTTTGTAAATAATCTAGTTTGATATAATGGTTTGAATTTAGCTTTTAAATAGTTTGATCACTTATTCAAATGCCTCTATCATTCGGTGATCATCCTGTACATAGCTTCGTTTTGATAAAAATAGAAGGAATTCCGATATATGATTTGCTCATAGATTTTTATTTGATTTGGAATGGTTATTCGTTTGGATTTCATTTGCTAAGTTTATCTGAGTGAAATAACGAAAGTAATGGTGTGTTTTCAATTCAATTCGTTTTGTGCCCACTCCCAACAGGAAGTTTTTATGCTTAATTTAGAAAACGATTTTGCTCGGATTCGATTTCGTTATCATTGGTATGCTATGATTGGTAAACGTCTCTGGGAGGATACTTGTTCCAATGTTGTGTCATGAGATGTTCTATATTTGATTGTTTCCAGATTAAGGATAATAACTCTATTTCTTTGATGAAAACAATATGCTCAAATAACATTCACGCCCGAATCGGGAAATGAATCTGAATCATAACAACTATGTGAAAACCTTAGCCAATTGATTCTCTCTTATTCTAATTTGGCAAGTTTGTACTATGAGTCGAGTTCAAATTATAATTGATGCTCTGTATTTTAGATTTGTGAAATGAATTGGTCAAACCCTGTTATGACTCGTTTGATTGAAACGATTGTCATCGAAATTAAACGATCGAAATCTATAACAAACTCTGTTTTATTGATCCTGTTACGATTTTGGTTATCTGTCGGTTATGGTTTGAATTCGTTCACAGTCTAAATCACTTGCTATACAGTTATCGTGATAATCCTGTTCGATTCGGTTATTTCTCTTGTTGATGAGACAAGTATGATGAAGTGTTTGCGATTTGTTTTGTTTTCAATTAAATATCAAAACGATCTCATAACAGATGGATTCGATTTGTTGAGAAACGATTACGATGTTGTTACATATGATTTCATTTACCCCACTTATGACAATAATCGAAACAGAGTATTGCTATCTCTGTATTCGGTTAAGTGATGTGGATCTTGTTGGTATAATTCTTTCAAACTAAATGATTCGTTTTCAAATAGTTCTTGGATGAATATTAAATTTAATTCTTTAAAAATATTTGAATTAATCTAAATTCTGATTCTGTATCTTTATTTAGACTAGCTACAGAATCAGATGATTCTGTAGCTAGTCTATAGAATTTAATTTTTATCATTTTATTAATAAAAGAGTCTTCTAACTTGTCTATTTTGGATCCTTT
>SNQJ01S0028133.1:13218-25984 GCA_010110895.2 Picea sitchensis | reverse complement strand
TAGCTAGTCTATAGAATTTAATTTTTATCATTTTATTAATAAAAGAGTCTTCTAACTTGTCTATTTTGGATCCTTTTCAGGTGAATTCGAAATTGCATGGGATTTGATGGACAGTTTAGAGGATATTTGAAATATTTTGGTTTTATTTTAATTTCCTAGTTTAGTTTATCTTGGGAATATCTTCCCAGATTATGTAAACAGTTTGATCATTTCCACAGGGAGGTTTTAAGCTGTGGAAAAACTTATAAATACTTATTATTTTTGTAATAAGGATGATCCTCATTCGTGGGAGAACAAGGATATGGAATTTTAATACAGACTGAGACAGAAATTGATGTTCTTCTACAGCTTTAGCTTTTCATAATATCAATCTTTTGTTTTGTGTTTATGTGTATCAATTTGCATTTGGTTAATGGCTACTTTAGCTATCTTAGTCTCTTGCAAATGATATGATTTAATCAATATAATCCATATCTGATTTCTTCCAGTATTTAAAAAACATAGCAATTACTTGATTCAGTTTGTGAACGACAGATTTCTCTTCTTCATCAATTGAATTTTTAAGTATAAGTTTTTGCATAACAGGTTTACCTAATTGCAGAGATTTATAAATCTTATAATTGTTATGATTTGTTATGTCTTGTTTTTCCTGTAAACCAACTCAAAGAGCATTGCAGCCATCGTTTATGAGAAGCTTCTGGATCATCCAGTGCGAGTTTTCTTCCTCCGACCAGCTTCGAATTCATCATACACAGGACAAATCTAGAGCGTTTCCAGGTCAGTTTGTCATTTGTTTGTTTACTGTATTTATTAGTAGTTTAGTTCAGATATAAGTTTAGTTAGAATTATAGTTAGAATTAGTATATTAGATTGTTTAATTTCAGTAAGTTTTATTTCTTGTTTATAAAATCATAAAATCAACAAAAACATCTTTCTCTGTCTTAGGGCAGATAGCAAATGAGTTTTCCAGGTTTTATTTAAATCTGTATTTTGTAGATATTGTATATTTTGTGAATAAGTTATATTTCAGTTAGTAGTTTGTATATATATATATAAATAGTAGATTAGTTAGTTTGTTTAATAGTTAGTTTTAATTAGATTAGTTAGATTAGTTCGTTTTATTTATTATTTAGTTTTAGTTAGTTTAGTTTGTTTAGTTTTAGTTAGTTTAGATTAGTTTTCTTCTCTTTTTTTTTCCTAGGACCTTAGATCGGCTAACGGAGCTGCTAAACCTGTCAGGGTGGTTCATTCCAAACGGATTGGGTTATTAGACAACCCCGGACCGGTTCCACTCTCTCAATTGACGGACGGTCAATTTCGCCCATCAACAGCACCCTAGTCGGGCTATTGTTCGATCTTGATGTTGTGGTTATGCTCTGAATTTTTAGCAGGGAGGAACCGCTCGGCCATCTCTCTTTTTAAGGCATTTGATTACAGGTATATTTTTTTTAGGTATTCGTGACTCTTCTCTAGTTATGAAATGATTACTGGCTCAAGTGTATTGGGTTATGTTTTCCTAAGTGTTGCAACTGTGTGAAATTTGGGTTCTTGGAATGAAGAATGTATGGTTCTTCCTATAATATTTTTGAGTTCGGAGGGGTTATTGGTATTCCTGCGTGATACCTCTCTATTATCATTGTTAGTTTAGTTGGAGGGTTTTTGTTAGTCTTGGGTGGAGGGTTATCTGCACGCATTTGTCACTAAACCCAGACTTTGTCTTTTATGGGGTTGGTAGTTGAAGGTCTCCTGCGGCACTGTGTTTAGTTCACTTGGGCATTGGTTGTTCCACCACTAAGGGTCACGAAGTGAGTGTTCTGTTCTTATCTCAACCCTATATTCACCTCAATATTGTGGTATTTTAAATGAAGTACACGAGGGTTATACCTTTCCTGCATTAAATAGAATCTTTGGGCCGAATGGGAGCCTCACCTTTTGTTATGGACCCCTACCATGGATTGTTACCTGTCCACGAATGAATCATGGCCCTCTCTATGTGCACACCCTTGGCCTCAAAGTTTCCACCATTACAAGGAATTGGCTTCATTCCCCTGGTGTTAGCTACAGAGTATACCCTTAACCCTCTAGTATGGATTTTTATAGAGGAGATTGTCGTGCCTGTCAAGTTGCTATGGGTTATTGTGGTCGATTACTTTGAATACGGGCTCGCCCAGTTGATCATATGGAAGTTGTGTTGGTTTGGCATTTAGTTACTACTTCTATGATAATAATGATAAACCCCTCATCTCCAATTGCACTTTCAAAGTACGCAGTCACTATTCTTATGTTAATAACTCAGTATTGTCAATGGAGAAGGCCTCTGCCCCGATTCGATTTGATGCATGGGTATACGTGGTTTCCACAGCTTGATATGTTGATGGATTTTTTACAACAGTGGTGAATTGTTTGGTTGATACACAGTCACTGGCATTGGCACTAATGATTATTTGGATGATAGCTGGCATTGGTTACAAATGCTTGATGTTTCTCATGCATGTCGCGTTGTGTGTATGGTGTTTTTGCAAAATTAAATAATGGGCATGGTAACTATGGTTTTCTGTGGGGCCAAATGACTATTGAACTGGATGATTGTAGAGAGTATATCCATTGCATCCTTATGCTTGTTTGATTGTATAATCCTGAGTTTGCATAGCATATTCGATCACGGTGTCACTAAATCGAAGCAATGTTATATTAAATCAATGGCTCAGCACGAGATGTTGATTTATTACCGTGATTGTGTGTTTGTTTTTGTTAAAGTGGAATTGTTTCATTACGGGGTTTTGTTGGCTGCGTATTGTGTATAACATAGAAGGCTTGAGTTCTTACAGTCAGAGATACTCACAGAGTTTTGAGCACATTTTGTTGCATCCCAATCAATTGTTGAGACAGGGTTGTTGTTGATACCTCGCCGTTTTGGATGGATGGTCCAGTTTTTAAGTCACATTGAATTTTGTTTTTTATAATGGAAAAACTACATTGCCTGGGAAAATTACCCCGTTCATAGATTGTGTCTAAATGGTGATTGTGGGTTGTATGTTTAATTGTCAATTCGGGTGTGGCAATTTGGCGTTGATTTTTTTTGTTACTACCTATATATGTTTAACGAATATCATTGCATTTAAATGATAGGCTCGATTGCAGTGATAGTGAATTCATTGTTAATTTGAAAACATGACTTCTGAGTATTATTATGGATTGAAATGCATGGGCAGTGGTTGGTTTTGATGGTTAACAGAGTGGAATGGCTATTGTTTGGAAATTGTTATAAGATGCAAACAAGGGAACAAAATACTTCTTACAAATTGGTGGGATTCCTATTGTATTGTGAGGGCACTATGTTGGATATTTGATTATGAACAGTGAACTAGTTAAATGCACAAAAATTATTATTTGGTCAAATGATTGATGGTTGATGCATCTCCTTTTGCAGAATGTTTTATGGATCACTGAATTAATTTCATGAACAATAATCGTTCCTCTTCTCTTCTATTATTTCACTTTCCTCTAATTACAAACCCCGTCACCTCCCATATTCATTTGTTTCACTCCTTGTTCTGAGATTGATTACATTCAAGAGGATTTATGTGTTAAAGAAGATGAAGGTGGCAGTGTCTTGTGTGGATTGCAGTGAGGTTTTATTGGTTTGCTTTACAGTTGATTGTTGTTGTCATTCAGAAGTGACCATGTCTTTTCCCCCTCATTATATCATATTTTCGCTCAATACAACCCCTTCACATATCCCAGAACCCTTTTTCACCCCATGCTCATTGATTAACAGTGAAACAATTTGTATGGATTGGATTGCATGAGTCTGATACATTGTTGAGGCAAATCTATTTCATATTTTTAAAGAGTTTTCATGTATGGTTATTTAAAATACTATCTGCTAATTGATCATGCATGCAGGATGAGTTTTTTCAGTCGAGGTAGACATGGCTGAGGAAACAGAGGTAGAGGTAATTGGAACCGAGGCCCAAGAAGGCCTAGGTTCTCCATACATTTTGACGTTGATTCACAAGGTCTTGGCCAATTGTTTCATGTCATATTCTTCAATTGGATTGGGTAGGGAATAGTCCAAGCTAGGCCTAAAAGGCCTCCTTTCCAAGCCCTGCAAGCACCCAGTATCCTTGTACCTCCTCAAGTCTCATTACAACCCGAGGTCCCTAAAAATGATGGATGGCAGGATATTGTCCACTTGGAAGTCTCCCAACATCGTGCCTGGCCCAACTTGTCTTTGCCTCCTCCTCCGTCGGTTAACCCCATTTCCCAATATGCCCCTAATCACTTGCCAGTGAAATCCTCCTGTGCTAGAAATATATTGAGAACTAAGGCCCACCATGCCCTTTATAAAGGAAAAGCCATTGTTTCCACCTCCTCACCCTCCAATGGCTCTGACAAATCCGTGTCTTCCTGGATGCATTTGAGGGATGATTTTTCCCACGTGATCAGTGAAATTAGGCCTAAAGGCTCTGCACAGACAAAGGCAAATTCAGTAAAATCAAGAGGTGACAGCAACAATCAAGGAAGGGTTGCATCACAAACTAGAAAATATGTTTTTTGAGTTTTTATCATATCTATTGTTTTATGATAGTTGACTTCAGGGATCTTTGGACAGCATGTTTATTTTGAATATGTTGGCACAGGGGTAGACCCAAGGTTCAACGCTATAAGAGCACACCAACAAAGCCCTAACTATCAGCCTTTTCAGCAACACCTATGAAGTAGATGAAGTCTCACCCGATGTAGAGGCAGGGGTGGTTGCAGGACTCAAACATCTGCAACCTTAGCTGGGACACAAATCTATGATTATATCACTTATAGATCACTTAGCATCGATTATCCATCAATATTCAATCTTTATTATACTTCGCAGATAGCACAGAGCATCACAGTAGTCACTTAGATCTAAGGTAACTTAGCACTTAGCAACAGTAAACAGGTCAGAACCAGTAGTTCAGCACTAAGTATCTTCATACACATCAAATCTACTATGTATACCTATCTAATAAGCACAAAGCATAAATATATCCTATCTAAATATATCAAAGAACTTAGCAAAAGAAGATATACGCACAACAAGTCAAGGCACAAAGAGTAACACACAGATTTGTGTGGTTCACCCCCACCCTGGGGATACATCCACCAACTCTTCTTCTATATTATCGCCAGCCAATCGGTTACAAGAACAAATTTGTAGAAACCCTTACTTCGCACAAGACAGAAGATATGTATAGCCCGCTAGATCCTTCTTCCTTGCCTTTCAACACAAAGCCTTCTATATATTCACACAGGGACTTACACTAAGCTCTGCAAGTCTATACAGAATGAACAAAGCTCTCGATCACACAGATCCCTTCTTGGCACTTACCCTATATCACATAGATATAATAAAATCCCCCCCCCTTCTACTAGATGCCTATATGTTTATTTATACATACAAAATGGGCCTATGCATGGGTAAACCCATGGGTTGACATCCCTTTCTCATTCAATATTCACAAAACCCAAAGAGGGACTTGAAAGTGGGTTAAGATCCCTTGATCTCTGCTTCGTCTAGTGCTCCATCCTCGACAAGCTATCAAAGTCCCAAAAATGGTCAAATATGACCAAGTAACTTCAAAACTTCGTCAAGGGCCAACAGGCCCCCAACACTCACCTGTGACTCATCCCAAGTCACTCTGGTCTGAGCAATTCCACCTCGAATGCCTCGAGATTGGCTCGAGCTACTTCAACCTGTTGCAATGATATTGCTTATTTCTCAGTGAACTCTTGAATGAGTGCGTCATTGACTGGTCCTTCTAGGTGTTGTTCTGCGACACTCACAACTTGTTCAAGTTCTACTCCTTGGATTTCAACTTCAGTGAATAGTTGGCATGCCTTATCTTGCATTGGTTGAAGTTGTTGAGAGACTTCCATCACTTTGGTCTGGATCGTTTGGATCTATTGTTGGGCCGTGTGTTTCTCTGGAAACCTCTTCATTCTCTCGACTGGTGACAAGGCCTTTAGCTGCGTCTGTAACGTATCTACATATTTCTTTGCTTCTTGGAGCTACGACTCCAATTCTTGTAACTATGGACTCTCTGTGAGGTTTTCATACATCTGAGCGCTCCTAGATCTCAGTTGCTTGCACTCCAAGGCAAGGGCTTTCATTCTTCCAACTACGCTATGAGCATTTGCCTCTCTTAGGTCTCTGATTTCTTGAGGGTTCTCGGGCATAGTATGAAGTTCCAGGTCTGCAATGCGCTATTGAAGCTACTGGATCACTTCTTCGATTTGTGCCACCTTTTGTGGAATTCATTCTTTAGATTTCACTTCTATGACAATCACAGAGCGAAGTGCTCTACTGACCAGTTCCTTTACATCTAGATTCTCTGCGATCAACTGCTCCTTGCTCTACTGTAGCTCTACTTTCTCGTTGTCCCACTGTGCTTCAAGAGCAATTTTTTCTCATTCGACAGCACTGCGTTTCTCTACAAGTACTCCATGTACCTGTGTCAAAGCTTGGATGGCTTTCACTGTCTCTTCATGAGCTCGTCGAAAGTGAGCTTCAACTTTATCGGTGATCTGGTGCAATTGGGCTGGCTCATCTCCTGGTTCTACTGTTCCTTTTGTTAGAGGCACAGTGGAGACTGTGCGACTAGACTGGAGTTCCTGTTGCACTCCTTGGAATTCAATCTCGATGTGATTATACATCTACTCCTACTTCTCTAATACATCCTGTGAAACATCATTCACAGCTACAATGATGAAATTAAAATCATCCAATGTGAGGGTAGTCTGCATCTTGGTTACAGGGGTTCTAGGTTTCTTCCGGGAGGAAGATTTTGGAGGTGAAACCTTCCTTTTATTTGATGAGTCCTCTTCATCCCTAGGCGGTGGTACTTCGCCTTTCTATTGTTCAATTTTTGCACCTTCGATCTCTTTTCCATCACCCCCTTCGTCTGGTGAAATGGATGTAGTCCTCACAGATGTGTTGTCTACATCATGAACCTCTTCAGGCTTCTTCGTCTTGCTTGGTCCAGGTGTATCCTGCGCAGCTTCTGGGCTATCTACATCAGACAACTCTGCAGGGTTGGATGGAATAAGGAGGTCCACCAACCATTTCTTAGTGATTTCTTCTAAGTCTTCCTCTATTAGCTTGTAATATGACTGCAACTACTGTTTGTGCTCATCATCACACGTTGTTATATAAATGAAGTGGTGGTCTACACTGAACTTCATTAAGGTCCAAAACCTATGGAGGGTATTTGAGGTCATCCGGGCTCAGACTGGATGGCTTGTTTCAGTTGGTTGTAGTATGTATGGAAGACGGCATTGGAATGCCACTGATTGTTCATATCATTAGAGTACCATAGCGTACAGAAATTTGCAGCCAAAGGTTTGAAGGGCTCGATGTCGGGGAAGGTCACACCTTCTGGCATTTCCCATGCAATGAATGTGATTAGTATGAGGAGCCAGCTAAAGTGGAACTCATGCCCTTGGTCGTGTGCTTCTCTGCAATCAAGCTCCAGCTGGTTTACAAGGTACTACACCCAATTCATTTGTAGTCCCTCCGTGCACTTTCCTGGGAGGTCAACTATGAATCCATTCAGTTGGGTGGGCCAGTTCTTGCGAACTATCTTGCCTATGATCAGTTGACATGTGAGGTGCACTACATCATTCTGGATAGAGGTTACCTTGTAACCTCGCATTCCCTTCTCGAAATTGCCATAAGTCTCTTTGATTCTCTGCGATAATGCTTGATCTGAGGTCTTTCCAAGGTAAAAACCTTCTGGGTCAGGGCCCTGAATTCTCAGCCCTGTGATTCGATTAATCAAGGTTAGATCCACAGTGATGCGACGGTTCAACCATAAGTAACCTCCATAATAGCATGACAGTAGTAACTTTACACATGCATTCACCTCCTGATGTCATCTGAAGTGTGGGATCTTCATCACATTGAGTAGTGTGGACTGCGCGAGGTTTTGGGTCCATGGCTACGAGATAATCTTCAAATTTTTTCCTTTAGTCCTGGTCAGATACTTGTGTGGGGCGAGCATGCAGTAATCCTTTCTGTCACCAAGGTTGAAGTCACTGAACTTCAACTCTGCGAGCTTATCCTAGTCAGCTCGAACTGCGCGTATCCCTTTTGGGAGGTATGCCATGACCAAAGCATAGTCAAAATCTTCAGGCACGCTGTCTCGGTTGATGGCATCGCTTAGAGGGGGTAGGTAGGCAGGTAGAATGATCGAAATCATCTTAGCATTCGCAATGTTGTCTATGTGCTTCGTTCAAGTCTCTGTCGCAGTTCTAGAAGTTCTTGCTCCACGAGCAGTCGATGGGGAAGCTTGGACTCCTCCTATTGATGATTCTTGCACACCTGCAGACATCCTTCTTTCTGAATTGATTTTCTCAGTCCTGAGATCAGCGAGTACTTCATTCACAGATTCTTCAAGTACGTTAATCATGCTCACGATAAATTTTCTAGGTCACAATGATCTCAGACACTACTCTGGAATGAACAACGAGGGCGTGATGATCAATGTATACACTTGCTATTCTGTGGGCTTCAAATTCTCAGTTGGAAAAAGTTTTCTTCAGTCATGGTGTGACAAGATAAATAGGCGATCTTGGAAACGGTTTGATTTGCAATGGGTATGAGCCTCATTAATTCGTGTTCTATCCATTATGGCATGGTTCGATGGTCTGGTAATGAGCCATCAATTATTTTTTATCTGTTTGGAGCAGCAGTCGAACGGGTGTATCGGCCTCTAACGACTATATTGATTCGCCATGGCGAAGTGGCCTATGTTGTTGTTCTGATATCTCGACGAAGTTCAAATTATGCAAGTTTTCCTTCTGCGAGGTACCCTCGGGAACCTACTGTAAACTTTCAATATTAGCCTTATTATTACTCATCTTTCTAGCCTTCTTCCCCGTTAGCTTCATATCGGTGATTCTTTTCTCATTCTAATTCTTATTTTCCTTGGACATCGTCACTTCATGTTGCTGAGATTCTTTCCTAAGACTCAGGGGTAGTACTTCTTCTATATCTGAGATAGATACTTCAATCTTCTGTGGGTCCTCTAATGTTCTTGTAGTTTTGATATATGGGCTTCTAGTCTCAAATAGCTTCAATTTGTTCTCCTAATCTTCAATCAACTGTGTGATCCTTCTGGTCATGAAATCTTTTATCTCTTGTCTCTGTTGTTGTTGTTAGCGATCAAAAATGCACTGGTTTTTTTAGAGCGCTTTTATCTCTCTCTATGTTTCACTCATTTTCCCTCTTAGCTTTTGACAGTATCTTAAAATTCTATTGTCCTTATCAACTCTTGTTAATCATTTCTTTTCCCATAGATGTATTTGAAGCTGCCATTATGACCTGCAATACACAAAATACAAAATTGATGTTACCTAGTTCATAAACCTAGCTGTATATATGCCAATATGCAGTTTTGTTATGAAATGTAAGTGTTTGAAGTGATCTTAAAACCTAAGACATATCACATTAACACTACTTGCTTAAATTCTCATGTCTAAGTCTTGAGTCTTGTCATATCAAACTTATATTTTAGCCTCTCGAGTTTTATGGCTTTATTGCTAAATATTTGGAGGTCCCAAGAGGCAAGCCATTAGTTAAAGCTATAGGCCATGTTCTCATGCTAAACTGACAGCTCATTTTTATACTAAGTCAACACCAAATCATTCGACATGCCAACTATTGAGTCAAGCCTTTAATCATGCCATGAGTCAGGCCACAAACCATACAAAGCCCAGCTCTAACACCAATGCCCAAGCGCAAGTGTCAAATTCCAAGTCAATATGCCAAATACTTGTCATCATCACAAGTCATACATAAGTTAGCATTAAGCCAAAACATTCAAGAATTATAGTTTCCAAATGTTTAAAGTCTAGGTCACATAGGAATTTCATTCCACATGTCACAAGAAAACCATGCATCATAATTCAAGCCATCAAATTCTCCAGTTCACGGGGCTCGAATTGTGGCAAATGTTGTTGGTGATCCTACATTGTTTGATGAGTGGAAGTCATAAATAGAACTTATGTCTGGAATATTCAAGGGTGTGAGACAGTGAATATATGATAATCTATCGACAAAATATAAGAATGGGAAAGAGTGGACCTTTGTTCTCAAACAGATCGGCATGTTTTCCTGCACAGACCTTAACAAAACTCAAAGAACTAAGAGATTCAAAGCTGAAGTTCAAATCATTAGATGAATTCAACATCCCTAAATCTCTCGATTATGGTATCCGTATATTCTACTGGAATTTCTTGAAGAAACAGACCTTCAAGTCCAATACCATGGATGCACATGATGTTTGCAGATGTTCTAATAATAAAATTACAACTTCTGGGCATCCAATCTCAGGCGCCTCGGTTCTGGTATTCTTTGTATTTTTCCAGATCAGTTGAACAATTATTTATATCAAGTTTTCACGTCCACTTCCTGAATGGCCACACCAATATTTTCAAGTTGTCAAAGGAGCTCAACACTTGTTGCAAAATTGGCCAGAACTAGGATTTGGGAGAAAATTGTGTCTTCACTGGTTTTTACTCTGATTATAAAATAACAAGCGCCTCATCTTGGATTTTCATTCTAAAGGCTTTGGAACTCTCTCTTATGAAGTGCCTATACAATATCTACTTCCCCTACGTCATCTTGGGAGAAATATCAGTTCGAGGTGGACATTTCTTCTCTCGATTTCACCAATTCCCCTTACCTGACATTGACAAGTTCACCTCCTCATAGTAAGAAAATCAAAATTAACAGAATTTTTTATGAAAAGAGATGTTAAATCAGGGCTTCTCCACCTGGAAGTGGAGATGACATTCTACAGGTGCGCAGGAACAAGTTTTCCCATTGGGCTTATCTACAGTTTGGGAAGCATGCCTCTCACAGTTTGAGATCATTGCCACTACAAGCTCTTTCGCTTCTTAGCAATTCTCATCGAATACACATATAAAATGTGTGGGGTACCTATAGTGGATTTCCTAGCCCATTCGGATGATCTACAGGTTACAAATCTTTTAGCTCTGTGTTTCTAGCTGCATGCAACGTCGCCCACAGAAAAAAAAAATCTAGATAGAATGTTACAGTTTCCCGAACATGAGCTGGGCAGAGCCATTATGAGAATAAAACTCGATTTTATCAGAGCCATGGGTGACGATGGCATAGACAAGTTCATGCTGATGGTGGGATCCACTTTCACACAAGACTACTATAATGGAAGCCTTGATGATCAGACATAAGAGGTTATGAATCCATTTTCATTCTCAAGGAGAAATCATTCTGATCCCGGTTCTTGGATGATAAGAGCCTACACTCCCGTTCTTCTCATGGATTTTATCACACGTAACAAGGAATCCTACAAACAGACAAAGGATGAGTGTCTTCATTATGCCTTAACCCGAAATAATCTGCAGACCATTTTTCATCTCCGTTACACCGTTGAAATATTTCCAGATTGGATACAAGTGCAGGTCCACATCCCTAATGTGCAGTGCGACATTATTCCATTATCATCTGATCAGAGTCGAGAGATATATGATTTTAACTCATAGGTTTGGCTGCGGTAAGGTCAACTTCCAAATCTAGTTTAAAGTGTAAGGGCATATGAGCAATGTGTCATGTGTGATCTTCAATGCACGCCAAGACATTATCATTTCCAATCCAGAAGTACAGGGGTGAATTGTTTGGGTTTGTGCAAACCACGAGACAACATTTTGGGCACCCAATACATAGAGATCTGAGTCAAATAACCATTTTCCAGATTAGTGTAAAGATTTGCATCAGAATAATATTCATTGTGTACCTATCTATTTAACAGTTATTCATTCAGGTATTGGGTTTTCAAGGATGCTCAAGAATTCGTTTGATGCTTTGTGGAGATGATTTACAAAGTAGATGGTGATCATGACTTTTTGCTTAAGGTAGTTTTGATTGGGAATTTTGGTATGGGTAAGTCCAGTCTGTTCTCCAGTTCACTAGAAATAAATCCAGTTTGGAAACCAAATCTACCATCATTGCAGAGTTTGCAATGAGGAGCATCTCTTTCTACCTTTTCTTATTTTGACAACGATGGAAGAACGCAAATTACTCTGGATGAGCTTCAGTGAATCTGCCAGGAATTTGGTATTGTTGAGCTTGAGGAAATAAACAAAGAAGATTGATCAAGATTAATGATAAGAATACCCATATTCCCTAGAAAGAAGATCCTTCTTATGCTACTATCAAATTTCGGCCATAGATATCAGCAATTGTGTATTTGGATTTCCTTTTCATTGCAGGTCACCTGAGGTTTAAACATCAAATGTTGACAACACTTTGTTATACAGCTGCTGAAGAATCTAACACTCTATGCAGGATCATTGCTACTCTGCATAATTTCTTCTCAAAGATAAAACAAAACTTTCACCAGCTTAGAAGGTGAAATTATAACCAATTATTTGTTGAAAGGCAGAGATTTCACCAGCTAACTAGCAAATCTTAAGGCGAAATAGCTGGTGAAACCTGGGACTGGCCAAAGAAGGTGTATTTTTGCCCAAATCGAGTTTTTTCTCAACTGAATCTCTTGAAAATGCTTTCCAAAGATACATATTGAATTATAGTGTCAAATCTAAGATCCACTTTTGATGCAAAGGAGTTAGAGGAGGATTTCAAGTTGATTTGACACTTATTTTGGGGGCAATAAATAAGGGTTTTTTCTAAACTTGGCAAATTCAAATTTATCTTCATCAAAGGATATCAAACAGCCTTGGAAGG
>SNQJ01S0028133.1:0-10925 GCA_010110895.2 Picea sitchensis | reverse complement strand
TATATTATCGTCGGCCAATCGATTACAGGCAAAAATCCATGGAAACCCTTACTTCACATAGGACAGAAGATCTGTGCAACCCGCTAGATCCTTCTTCCTTGCCTTTCAACACAAAGCCTTCTATATCTTCACACAGGGACTTGCACTAGCCTCTGCAAGTCTATACAGAATGAACAAAGCTCTCGATCACACAGATCCCTTCTTGGCACTTACCCTATATCACATAGATATAATAAAATCCCCCCCCCCTTCTACTAGATGCCTATATGTTTATTTATACATACAAAATGGGCCTAGGCATGGGTAAACCCATGGGTCGACATCCCCTTCTCATTACATATTCCCAAAACCCAAAAGGGGACACGAAAGTGGGTCAAGATCCCTTGATCTCTGCTTTGTCTGGCACTCCATCTTCGAAAGGTTGTCGAAGTCCCAAACATGGTAAAATATGACCAAGTAACTTCAAAACTTGGTCAAGGGCCAACATGATATATGAGTATTATTTTTGAAATAATTTCAAATTTCATGAGTTTAAATTGCCAAAAGTGAATATGTTGATGGGAGGCACAAGGAGATGTATTTTCTTAACAAATTGTTATGTTATCATTGTTATGATTGTTATGAACTAAAGGGAGTCACAAGGGGTCCCACCTACTAGTTATTATTTATTTATGACCCTTATTATAATTATTACTCTTCCCCCTAACTAAAGTTAGTTGACTCTTTTAATTAACTTAACTAATGAATTGGTTCAACTTCTTCAACCAATTCTAATTTGTTAAAAGCAAAATGAAAGGGAGGAACAAGAGGAGGATAGAAGAAAAAGCATGCTAAGGTTTGATCTTTGAGTTTATGTTGAGATAGTTCAGTTTTCATTCATTCATATATTCATCGCAGCCTAATTCTCTTTTATGATAGTAGGGTCTTATTGTAGACAACAATATTCAGGGCTGAATCAAATCATTCATACACTTGTTTTTCAGAGGTGTTGATCTATCCTTGATAGCCTGTGTAGACTTGTATGTTTGTGAATTAATTTCCATGACTGATAAAGGCTATTGTGCAAAGTTGAGTGGGCAGCAATCTGTGGCAAGTTGATCCATATTTTAGAGTTCAATTTTGATTTTTTGTCAGAGGTCCTTTTGTATGTTCCATCGAGGATGTGTAAGTTTGACTTTGGTCCAAGATTTTTGTATGAGATTTTGCAAGGAAAATGACTCTTTGGTGAATTGGAATGAAATAAAGGATTTCTTTATGTCTCATCTTCCTTGATTATCATCTTGGTGTCTTTACTTCTGTTCTTACATTTATTTCAGCAATTGTTATATTCAGAAAATTACATAAAGAGTGAATTTCCAGCAAGCTTTTTGTTGATAAAAGACTATCCTAAGCACTCGTAATTAATACTTGTGAGTTAGGATGTTATTTTTGTTGGCTATAAACATAGGGTGATATTCTTGTCTACTTTTATTTAGCCAAGTAAAGTCTGAAAATGTTTGAGTAAGATCAATTCATATCTTTTCCTCAACATGGTTCACATGTGTGGTTTTACCTACGTTGACTTGCAATTGTTGTACGGTTCGCACATGTGGTATGGATTGCAATAAATGAATCATACATATATGTTAGATCCCACACATGTGGTCTCTCCTCCTTTCTCTCTCACATGTGCATCTCCTCTTCCTTGGCTAAAAAATGATAAAAGAAAGACCAAAAACCCTAGAACAGATTTGCCAAAGTGAAGGTCCTCCTTGATGAAATTTTCCTCCTCAATCCCCTTTGGCAAGAGTGCTCACTCACTCATGCCAAACACATGATGAAAAAATAATATGTTTGGTGCCTCCTCACATTGCCTTTCCTTTTATAGAGTCTAAAAGTGAATGTAGATGTCCCTCACTAAACTCAACATTAAATTAGAATTGTTTATTCCTCCAAGTGGGTGCAAAGCCCCAACACCAATAATTTCAAGCCCCAACTCTATATAAAATGGGTTGTCACGAAGTAAAAATGCAATGTGAGTGCCAAAAAATATTCCTACATGCCCGACACTAAGGAAAATGTGATAATACCTTCCTGATGCTACAAAACATCAACACTCCCTCTTAACAAGGGGGTATTCTCCACCACTCCTAGCTTGTCTCTAAAGTAGACAAGCTTCCCCTTCACTGGGGGTTTGTTGATAATATCTACAATCTACTCATATGTGGAAATGTACTGGAGCTTCACAGCTCCCTTCTACACCATTTCTCTAATGAAGTGGTATCTAATCTCAATGAGTTTCAACCTATCATGAAGCACTGGATTCTCTAAGAGTTTGATAGAACTCTGATTGTCACAGTAAATCACCGTAGGCTCCAACACCTTACCAAATAACCCTGCAAGAAGCTTGTGAATCCAAATAGCCTCACAACTTGCCAAACTAGTTCCCATATAGTATGTCTATGTTGAACCGAGTTCCACGGAAGTATGATTCCTACTAAACCAAGAAACCATTGTTGATCCCGAGCTTATACAACCTCCAGAAGTGTTCTTCCTATCAACTGCACTACCTTCCCAATCTGAGTCTTAATATCCATGCAACCTCACTCCATCACCCTCGATATATCTCATACCAAATCTAATTGTACCCCAAAGGTACCTGATCACATTCTTAGTTGCTACCCAATGCACCTACCTCGACTCAACCATGGACTAGCTCAAGGTGTTGACAGCAAAGCAAATACCTGACCCAGTGTTGACTAGATACATCAATGAACCAATCAACTTCTTGTACATCATGGGATCCACCAAATATGAATCCAAATCCCCCATGTTCTTCAGATTGGTGATCATAGGTGTATTCATGGACTTACATTCCATCATCTCGAACCTTCTCAATATCTCAACTACATACTTCTCATGTACGAGGAATATCTCTCACATTTGTTACCACACATCCAATCCCAATAAGTAATGCATAAATATAATATCCTTCATATCAAAATATGAATCCAAATCCCTCTTGCAAATGGAAATGAGCTTCTTTTCTCCCATGAGGAATAGATCATAAACACACAACACCGATATAAGAGGATCATCACCAACCCATATGAGATATAGGTTGAGATCTGCTTCACTCTTGGTGAACCCCATGCCCTGCAAATACCCATCGATCCTTAAGTACCATGCTTTGTGTTCATTCTTGAGTCCATACAAATATTTATTCAACCTGCAAACATGGGACTCCCTCCCATGTACTTCAAAGCCTTGAGGTTTCTCTATGTACACCTCCTCCTCAATCACACCATTGAGGAATGTTGTATTCACATCCATTTGATGTTTCCCCCACCTCATAATGGAAGCAAGAGAAATAACAACCCTAATAGAAGTATACCTTGCGACTAGAGAAAAAGTCTCATCATGGTCCATTCCCTCTTTCTGGGAGAACCCTCTCGCCATAAACATTTCCTTGTACTTATCGATGCTACCATCTGCAACATGCTTGATATTATATAATATCCACTTGGAAGTCACCATAGACTTCCCCTCTAGTCTCGGAACTATGTCCCACACATTATTCTTCATAACCTACTGATACTCCTCCATCATGGAATCCCTCCAAACCTATTGGTATGTTTCATCCTCAAAACTAGAAGGCTCGGGATCAATGATTCTACTCATAAGCACCACATGGCTCAAAAACCTTTGTGGAGGCTTTCTCTCCCTAAAATTTCCCCTGGGTGTGGCATGCTTCTTTGCATATCTCAAAGTATCTTGGAGCCATCTAGGCCTCATGTCCTCATCACTAAGAGGGTCCACTGGATCCACTGACTCATCCTCGCCTTCTAAAGGCTAAACCCATATATTGGGTGGACTTGTACTCTCCTCAACCTTCAGAGCCTCCTACTCCTCACCATTTTTCTTTGATGTAGTCACTTGAGAACTCTTGAAATCCAACTCCTCTTCAAACCTAACATCCCAACTAACCTCAATATGTTGTTTTCCTAGAATGTAGATCCAATAGGCCTTCAAAGTCTTGCTATACCCCAAAATCATTCCCTTCCTCCCAAAAGATTCTACTTTTTCATCTTCTCCTCAGGAACATGGTTGTAAAATGGAAAACCAAATATCCTCAAATTCCCTATCTCTTGTCCCACTCGTATGAATGCCTCCTTGAGAGTCTTGTCCTCCAATATCCTAGGAGGACTCTTGATCTGAACATATATTTTCATGTTACATTTCTATGCCCAAATCAACATAGGTAGATCCTAGTACTACAACATCTCCACGGTAGCCTCAAATATGGTTTGATTCTTCCTCTATGCAACCTCATTATATTATGGGTTGAAAGGAACTATCTACTCCCTCTTGATCCCTGCCTCCTTGCAGAAACCTTTGAATTCTTTGGAGGTATACTTGCCCTCATTATCTAAACTCAATATCTTGATCTTCATCCTTGTCTAATTCTCCACCTGAGCCCTAAACTCCCTAAATTGACTAAATACTTCATCTTTTGTCTTCATGAAGAAGATCCATGTCCTCCTGTAATAATCATCAATGAAGGTCAAATAGTAAAAGTAACTACTCGAAGATGGAATTGGCATCAATCCACACACATATGAATGTATTATATCCAATATCCCCTTGGACCTACTATCACTTCTCGAAAAAACATCATTGGCATTCGTTCCAACTACACAACCCCTACATACACCATGGTGCTCTGCTCCAAACTGTGGAATACATGTAACCACCCTCCTCAACACTAGAAAATCCCTGTACTGAAAGTGTACCAATCTCATGTGCCAAAGATTGCATAGACTATCATTTTCATGTACCAAGGCATGGGATGGTTGTCTTTTCAACCTGTAAATACCATCATCACGAACATCGATGGCCCCTGTTGATCCAATGCTCGATCCTCTTGGCCATGCAAGAACTTGTCCACCTGATAATTCCACTACATACCCTTTTTCCTCCATAGTTGAGATAGAAAGTCGGTTCTTCTTCAATCCCAACACATACAACACGTCACTCATCCTGAGAGGCTTCTTGGACTCCATCTAAAACGAAGTTGTCCCAACTCCCTTGATTTCATACTTGGAATTATCACCAAGTTTCACCTTCAATCCTGAGTCCTCCTTTGACAAACTGGTGAGTGAATTTTGTGATCCTATCATATGACAATAAGCTCCACTATCCACCAACCAAGTCCCACTATCAGAAAATATACCAGCAAGGGTCGAGACCAGTAAGAACTCCCTCTGAATCATGTTTTCAAGCTCATCCACCTTTGTTGATGATGTATGTTTCTTCCCTTTATTCCACTGTGGACATTGTGAAGCATAGTGTCCTTGCGTATGGAAATCAAAGAACTTTACCTTGTTAAGGTCCTTCTTCTTCCACTTCTCTAGATATACCTCTCTCCATGTGAAACCTTTTCCTTTTCCCTTCCTAGCATGAGCATCCAGGGCCTAGTTCTCATCATCACTAACTCTTTGCTTGTTCCTGGACTCTATATAAGCCTCCTCCTAGATGAAATTGATCCATGGTCTATCAAATGGTGGAATATTCTCTCATGCACAAATCCCCTACATAAATGGTTCCCAATACCTAGGATAACCATTCAATGCCACATTCATGAACTCTATTTCATCAACTACTTCACCAATGGCTACAAGTTGATCACAAATCTAAGTGATCCTCATGAGATAGCTAGAAAATGTATCTTATTGGGACATCTTGACCGATAGATGTTATGCCTCAAAATCAACTTATGGTTGGTATTCATCGCTTTGGTACAATCCCACCAAAGCATCATACATATCATTGGTTGTCTTCTTCTAAAATAATACGAGGAATCAAGTGATCCTTCACAGAGTCCAACAATACTCGCTTGGCCTTCACTTCCTTCTTATGAGTTGTTGATTCTTGTGCATCAATAGGATCTGGAATCACCATCTCAATGTAATCTTTCATATCATTCTCTTCCAAGAGAAAAAGAATCCTAACCTTCCAAGCCTAGAAATTTGTGGGCCCTTCCAACCTATCCTCAACTCTAAGAGTTCCCACCATCATGTTCATTCTTGAACAAGAACACAAATTTTCAGCAACTTGTGTCTCAATAAGATAGCCTTCTCTCTCTAGAGCCTTTTCTCTGATACCATGCCAATTTTTAAGAATTCAATGCATTCAATTTCATATCTGAAAGTTACTTCAAAGTGACCTCAAATAGTAAATTAGGGTTGTTATCAATGAATAATTTTACACTGAAATTATGACAAAAAATCATAGTGGAAGCAAAAATATCATAGATAAATCATCCATGCACATGAGACACAAAAATTACTCCAAACTAATTTTCACATTGAGGATCCCGAGGAAAAAAATAGTCCTCACCACAAAATTACAAACTCAGCAAAATTACGAAAAAATATTCCAACTTACAAATCTACCAAAAACCTTGGCTGACATTAGTCATACAACTGATGTCACCATGTATGGCTACCTACATCAGACCTGTCGTCCGCACATGAAACTTGTTGTTGTACGGTTCACACATGCAGTTGACCTGGGATTTTTGTACGGTTCGCACGTGTGGTACGACCTACAATAAATGTGTCATACAGATATGTCGTATCCCACATGTGCAGCCTCTTCTCCTCTCTCTCATACATGTGGCTCTTACTCCTTGGATGAAAAATGAGAAAAGAAACACTAAAAACCCTATACCATATTTTCCAAAGTGAAGATCTTCCTTGTTGAAATTTTCCTCTTCAATCCCCTCTAGCAAGCGTGCTCACTCACTTATGCCAAACATATGATGACAAAATAATATGTGTAGTTCCTCCTCAAATTTCCTCTCCTTTTATAGAGTCTAAAAGTGAGTTTAGAAGCCACTCACTAAACTTAACATTAAATTTGAATTGTGTATTCCTCCAAGTGGGTCCAAATCCCCAACACCAATAATTACAAGCCCTAGATCTATATAAAATGGGTTTTCACAAAGTAAAAATGCAATGTGAGTGCCAAAAAATATTCTCACATGATAGACACCAAGGTAAATGTGAGAATACCTCCTTGATGTTGTTGAGTGTTAATTTTGACTTCTTTTTCATCCCCTTTCATCACCATTTTCACCTTCAAACCTCCATTTTTGTCTACTTTCACTCAATTGATGGCATAACAAGTATGGATAAGGTAATAAGTTTTTATTTTGAGATTGATTCTTGTTTGTATCTTGTAAATAATGTTTAGGGATATTTCTTTGAAAATTTACCTATAATTCAGTAACAGGAAATGACTTTGTTTCCTCGGACATTACATGAATTGCAAGTTGATATAGTTCCACTTGTTCCAGGTAAATATTTTCACTTGGAGGTTCTTCACCAATCTCAAGAGATGTTGAAATACCTATTTTAACCTCTCCATGTCACTCAACACCCGGTGGTCAATGCAGGTCAAAAATGGCAGACAGATATTACAAGCAACCCACAGACAGCTATTACGGGAAATCTACAGTTCACTCATAGAATTGGGGATTTGATTCCAGAAGTAAGGAATGAGGATAATATTCTTATATAATCAAGGACCTGATCTAGAAGATCAAGGAACAACCATGAACAACATTATAATGGATATCTAAGCATATTTCTTGTAGACTGTTTTCTAAAAACAGAGTGTATTGAGCAGTGATTTTCAGAGACGATTTCTGGAGTGATGAGGGAGAATCGGTGAATTCCATGACATGGGTTTTGTGCAGAATAGGGCCATTTAGGTCAAACATGTGATAGATTTTCCAAAAAGTGCATGACGTGGACTGTATGAGCATTTCTTCGGAACATAATTTCCCAAATTTTCTTGTAGCGACCGATTTTCAACTTTCTTAATTTGTTAAACCCATATTTGATCTGATTGGATAGTTATAAGGATTTCAAAATTAGTTATTGAATATTTTTTATAAATAATCCTAAAAGAACAGTAAAGGGGGATCATTCATGTTATGGAGAATGTTGTTATGAACCTAAATACATATTGTAATTGTTGAATTGCTTTGAATTTAATGCAAATGAAGTTATGAGTTATCTCATGCATTGACGTCCTTCACACGTTCTGAGTTTCATTAACAACATGTACAGGAGGGCCCCCTGGTATATGTTATACTTATTTTATTGCTAATCAGTGTGTTTTAAGTACTTCCTCTTAATTGCTTTCATGTTTGTTCTTGTTTTTCATTTACTGTTATTTCTTGTAGAAGCACAATTCTAGATTGGAGGCAATGTTACTTTATGTATGGTGAGTAATTGTTTAGGATGATGATGTAAAGACATACAAACAATTGAATTATATGCCATCATTGTGCTATACCAACATTTCTCATAGGGTATACGAAAGATTAAACAGAGTCTGTAGGTTTTCTTGCTTGCACATTTCATTTCAATATTTTGAGTTTATATCCAACTAGCCTTTTACGCACATTTAGAAATATTTCTTTCTGATTTCAGAACCTAGTTGACCAAGACAGAGTGTGTTTGTAAGAAATCACATGGAGTTCCTTCTTGCAATATGACTCCCTACAATTTGATAGTCAATTCTAAGTGACTGAGAACATAGGAATTAATTTATGATTGTGATTTTTACATTTTAATGCTTGATTTTTAATAGGAGTTCATAGGCCATTTCAAGACTAGTTTTGCACATATTGTGCTTGTGTCTCATAATTTTACTTAATCAAATTGATAATAAATATTGAGGAATCTAAACCATTAGATCATCCCAACATATGCTACAAAACATCAACATAAAATGTCTTTTTCGATAAATGGGGTGAGAAGAAGGACAATTAATATCTCCTGACTTCCCTCAATACAACCAAGAGAAATGATAAAGAAACCATTGAATAATTCAACAACAAATTTACCCAAATTGTCCATAAGTTGAATCTAAATATCAAACCCCCAGAGTAGGCTATCATCTTTTATTACTTAGATTCCTTTGATGGAGATATAGTATTTCATTTAAGACAACAAGATCCTCAAACCCTTGCAGCTACCCAACAAGCTTCCATGAAGGTTGAAAAAGAATTTGATTTCCTTCAGAAAACTCAAGCAAGAAAGTTCTTTCAGGTCTAAGAGTGAGCCTAAGAATAATATTTTTGACACAAATAATTCTAAGAATGAGATGCTAACCTTTCTAGATGATGCCATAAAGAGCATGGAAGCCAATTTTTCCAAATAGATTGAAACTCTCCAACAAAAAATCCAGGCTATGCAAAACAAGATAGTCCACTTATAAAGACAAGCCCAACATAATAGATTTCAACCTAGAGGGCGAGGTGGTTGTGTTATATTTTGGAGTGCCCCCGGACTCGGTGCACGTGCTCCTTAGATCGGGTTTAGGTTCTCAACAATGTACACAAAATTACACAATTTGAATTGTGAACATAAACACACTCAGATGCCTAACTACTTATCACAACAGAAACTAAAATAAAAAAATTGAATCATACACAATACACAGGAATTTCAAGCCCAAAATAATGTGTTCTTAAACCCATAATGATGTGCTCTCTTACCAAGGAAAATGGCCCAAATTTCTTACAAAATAATATGCCAAAATACTACTGTAGAAACCCTTCTAGTTTCCTTATTGTTGCATTGAGGGTTAGGGTATCCATTTCCCACTCAAACCATCATATGTCAAAATATACTCAAATTGACTGAATGTAACAACCCTCTTTCGTGTGGTTAGGATGGTTGCAACAGTCTTGTTCCATCCCTCCTTTGTTTCATCAAAATTGTCCAAATACCGATGCATCAGTCCTCAAAGTTCTCTAGAGACCTGTTGTTATTCCATTCCTCAAAGGAGTCCTCAAACATCCCTCAAAATTCATCTATTGCCTTCTTCTAGTGCCCAGAACCCATGTGTCTAGCCTCTTCTAGCAGGTCAGGACACCTCCTCCTACTGTGACTTCCCTAGACTTGGATGTTGATTCCCCAACATAATTGTGGTTGTGTTGTTGGGAAATAATACCCTACGGACTAACAAGCTAGGGCTGAACTTGTACGCAGATCATGACCTCAAAGAAAACACTTTTAACCTATCACCCCAATACTCAAACCCCTTTTTCACACACAAGCCTGGAAAGGACCTACTAACCTTTTTCTATCGATGTTTGATGTAGATCCTCCGTTGCACTTTATCCTCTTGCTTTCACTGCTCCTTCCAAAGACAATCCTGCAATCAAGACAAAACACTACGCATGCATGCTATTTTTCTACCTAAGGGTTAGAGATTAAGCATAAATCAAATACAATATATANGATACAAACCCAACACAACTTGAACGGGCTCAAACAGATGTCGTATGCTCCAGATATGGCGATATGTTCATTTTTCCAAACAGGTAAAAATTTTATGATTGTACAATCCGTACAGTGCCACGTGGTAGCTGACTGTACAAGCCGTACGTCCATACAAATGACATGAAAAGTACATTTGGTGATGATGTGGCAGGGTTTGTATAGCTGAAGTGGCAGGCTGACTAGGCATATGGACGGATGATGTGGATAGGTACAAGGGACCAATCAAGGAGTAACACATGTCACCCTTGTAGTGGTGACACATGGCATGTCTGTATGGATTATGTGGTTGTTGTTGGGAAATAATACCATACGGACTAACAAGCTAGGGTTGAACTTGTACACAGATCATGACCTTAAAGAAATCACTTTTAACCTATCACCCCAATACTCAAACCTCTTTTTCACATACAAGCATGGAAAAGACCTACTAACCTTTTTCTATCGATGTTTGATGTAGATCCTTCGTTGCGCTTTATCCACTTACTTTCATTGCTCCTTCCAAAGACAATCCTGCAATCAAGACAAAACACTATGCATGCATGCTATTTTTCTACCTAAGGGTTAGAGATTAAGCATAAATCA
>SNQJ01S0028132.1:270692-293653 GCA_010110895.2 Picea sitchensis | reverse complement strand
AATAGCTTTAATGCCTTGGCCATGGAGTTTTAAAAGAATTTCTAGTTACCCATATGGTATGAGATAGGAAATATTTTTTTGACATATTTGTGTCAAGATACTTCCACCTATATCTCTTATCATATCTATGAATGGAGATGATGACACAGGCTCATAAAATTTTAGATTCCTAACCAAATCCTTATGGATTGGTTTACTAAATATCTATTACCATTTATTTCCAAGGAGGTCACAATGGCAGAGGAAGTTACCAAGGAGAAGACCATTTTACATGCCCAACATTTATACTTGATATACTCTTAGTCTAGCACCTTATATGAGATAATTCCACACTCTCCGAGGAAATCATGAATAGATACGCACAAACAAAACCAAGGACCCCATGCTGATGGTGTGGTAGGTTTTGTTTCCAATGTATATGTGGGTCAATTAGCTAGAAAGTTGGGTGAAATGCACATTTCACTGCACCCACCACTCAAAATTCTCAAGTTATCGCTCATACCTCCGAGATGAATTCAATGTAGTCCATGCAATTGAAGAATCCTCAACAACCTGGAGGGAAGAAGAAAAACAAAAATAATAATTATAATAATGAGACCATAACTTCTCAAACCAAAAAAAATTCCTAGTGGAGGCACTAAAAAGAAGAAAAGTTATTATTTTCCTTTCAATATTTGTGGGGAATACCATGCTACTCATTAGTGTCTAGAGATGGATGAAATTAATTGGTACATTTCCAAAAAGAAGGCTCTGTATTAGCTTGATTTTTTGACCCATACATTTCCTCCCTAGCCACAATAAATGGTTACCACAAATATTTCCCCTCTGTAATAGGTCATAGAAGGTACCCCTCAGTTTGAGGGGTCATCCTTGAATAGCCAATTTTTCATGTGTGACTAGTCAGTGTCATTATAAAATTGAGTTGGAAACTATGGGAATCCACATGTTGGTCCTTACACTTAGGATTGAGTACCTTCTCCCCAAACTGGTGGCTTTCTCCAAATAGAGAATCCATCATTTGAGACAATGTTTCTCCCACCCAAGGGTGTTCTTCATCAAGCGATATATAATCCCAATACATTGTCCTTCCAAAAATATAGCATTGTGGAAGACTTGTCCTAGGCACCATATTCCATGTCTACCCTCGAATTCCTATAGAGATACCCAACACAATGAAAATAATTGTTGTCAGTCATAGGAAGGGTTGATCCTTTCAAGTCCAATTTTATTATGTTTGATCTAGAACATTATTTTCATAGGCTCTCCCACTAAATTGATTTTAAAATACAAGTAATATTTCGTGGGAAGAAAATCTATTGAACAATTGTTGATGTAGGTTACTCTACTTGAATTATGTATGTTTCATGTTGGAAAGGCATCATATCACCAAATATTGAACCATATAACACTATGTTAAAGGAATTTAATGGAAACGTGTTCAGGTCTCATGGCATCATCACCACATTTCTCATTGAGTTATGTGGTAAGACCATTTTTGTTGAAGTGGAGGTGATCAATGCCCCTCTCTAGTACAATTTTATACTTGGGTGCACTTGGTTCTATGAGATGAAATTTATCGTCTCATCAGTATTTAGAGTTCTTCACTTTCCTCATAAAGGAAAGATAGTCAAAATCAACCAACTTTCTTTTTTCATCCTAAACCTTAGGACAAATGCGAGTTCTAATTTACCTTTTATTAGTGACTCCTAGTGTTCTTACATGAGTGTTGGTGAGAGATTTTCAAATACTCCTCCTTGATGGGTAAATTTACCCTTCCCCAACCACCTCCTTCTTCGAATGTTTCTCCTATCAATATGATCTCTTATTTTACCTATGGATCCCTTAAATCTTTTGATCCTCGGGAGGTACCTCATCCATAGGAATTCGAGTCTTACGAAGATAAAATGCCACTCATGGTAGTTGATATTTCCTATTAGGAAATATAGTCAACATCTGTTGACCATGATTTGAATCTCCAATAGGATGTGGAATTTGATCAGTATTATGGTCCTTCATGGGTTGTCACTCCTCCTCTTGCTTCACTTAATTTCCTATATACTAATTTACCTTCTGATGAGGCCATCATCAAAGTCATGGCTTCACTTGATAGGCCATGGGATGACATGCACCATTGAGCATCATTTCTTCCCGATTTGGAATAGTTGGAGGATGAAATTAAAAATATTGTCGCTCTTGATAATGTTCAATGGGACCAATCTCCCATTTTGATTAATGATATATTTTCAGATGGGAATTTGGAAAACATTTCAAAAACAATACCCATTGATGTTTCATAGAATCCAGGTGTCGTGCAACACATCCTAATAGGTGCAAATTATTATCCTTAGAAAACAAAACTTTATATTGCCATATTCAAACACTTTTGTGATGTATTTGATTGGTCATATGAAGAAATGCTTGGTATTGAACCCCAGATTTTTGAACATGAGATCAAAATGTATGATGGAACCAAGCCTGTTTAGAAAAATATCTAGCCAGTCAACCTAAAGAAAGTTTCTACCATCAAGGTGGAGGTTTAGAAACTTCTTCATTCCCAATTTATATATCCAGTTCTCTTGACTAAATGGGTATATGATATAGTTATAGTTTCTAAGAAGGGAAACATTAGAGTCTGTGTTGATCATAGGGATTTGAACAAGGCTTGTCCCAAGGATAATTATCCTACACCATTCATTGATCATATTATCGATGAATAAGACAAAAGTGAAATATTCTCGTTCATGGATGGTTTCTATGGCTATAATCAAATATATATTAAATCGGAAGATGGGCATAGGAATACCTTCATTTGTCATTGGGGTACTTTTTCTTGGGGCCACATTCCAGTAGGACATGTCGTATTTATTTCATGAGATAAAAAGTGTTGTCAAGGCATACTTAAATGATTTGGTTTCTCGTTCCAAACTGTGTGAGGATCATCCTAGTCACTTGCGGGCTATATTTACCTGATGTTGTTACTATAATATATGTTTGAAACCACATAAGTGCATCTTTTGTGTGGTATCTAGATGATTTCTAGGCTTCATTATGTCCAAGTACAGGATCATGATTGATCCTTTGAGGTTTAGGTGATTGTTCAATCGCCTCCTCCTTGAACCATTATCCAACTACAAAGTTTGTAGGGGAAGGAATAATTCTTGTGTATATTCATTGTTAACTATGTTGAGATAACAAAAGGTTTCATGTTCTTATTGAATAAAGATGTGTCTTTTGCTTGGGACAACCAAGGAAAATGTTCATTTGTTTCCTTGAAGAAGGAATTGATGTCAACTCCATTATTTATATCTCTTGATTACAATTAGGAATTAATTATCTATATCACATCCTCTAAATCCACCATCAGTGTGGTTCTTGTCCAGGATGATAGTGTGCAAAAATAACATGCCATATATTATCTTAGAAAAGACCTTGCTGGTCTAGATCTTTGGTATTCACATATAGAAAAGTTGGCCTTGGAAGATTCCTTTGTTGTCCAACATTTATGAAATTACATACTCCTCTAGAAAAAAACATTTATTTTTGACGCCAACCCAATGCAACACACCTTGAGGCATCAAACCATTGGGGGGAAATACTCAAAGTGGATTGTTATCTTACAAGAGTTTGACCTGAAGTTCATTTCTTCCAAATCCAAAAAATATTTGTCTTTCACTGAGTTGATTTCTAAACTTCCCTAAGTTGATGATGAACTTGTGTCTATTGAATCTTTCCTTGATGAGTTATTATTCCTTATTGACTCATATGATTTCTGGTATGAGGATTTCCTCCTATATCTTTTGTTACCCCCCCATGCCTAGGGGTAACTAGAGGAGATCATGTATCATGGCCCACAATGGAGAACATGATCTCGACCATGATGATGATCAACATGTCCACATATGGCAGCCCAACCCCCCCCTCATTCATTTTTATAGATACATTTCAACCAAATCTCATCACATTCAAGAAACCCATAGTATAGGAGATGGTAAGCCATAGTCACCATGAGGTATGCTACACATTCTTTCATGAAAAGTGTTGTGATTAATTTATTGGGCATGTGGATGAGGATATTTGGTTGAAGTTGGATAATGGATCACTAATTTGGGGAATTGTGTTAGGTTCCTTATTTCACCTTGGTGGTCATCTTTGGTCCCTAGTCTAGTGTTGTCACCACCCAGGGAAAATGGTTACTGCTAGGGGGGCCTCTCAAGGGTAACATTTCATTCCCATCCATATTAAAAAATTTCCATATTTGATCCTCTCCTACTGTACTAAAATTCGGCAATGGGTCATAGTCCATTCTATCATGAGAAGAGGGGATGAAATCCCATAGGTTGTTTCACAACTGCTATGAAAAGAATAATAAATTGATGCTAAAAAAAGAAGCCAATGATAGAAAAGAGTATCAACAAAAGTAGATCCAAATTTTATCTCTAATCTTTCATTGCTTACCTCAATCCAAAAAATGCAATGCTAATGGATGGAAAAATTACAAAGGGGACTTGCAAATATATAATAAAGAAGGACTTAGAAAAAGGAAATAAGGGGGATTGGAAAAAATAGAACATAAATATGGGGTACCTCAAGAGAAAGCGCACCCTACACAAAGGAGCTCATAGAAATGGATTCAATGACACCACTAGTCATGAAGTAATCCCTAAAACCATATCACTATCACACTTACTCTTGAAGGGTTTTTTACTTACCCTTGTAACTCCTGGGACCTTTCCCTCTAGCTGGGTTATTTTATTTCCTATCTAGGTGACACACCTAATAGGGTTGGATGAAGGCCCTCCCATACTTAAACTTAGTAACTCACATAATGTCCCGGGATAGTGAGATGCTTGAAGAGGATACTGAGGTGAATTATATTACATGGCTTATATCTTAAGTTCTAGCTTATTTTGCATGTTTTAAGGAATAATGTTTCATATGAACTTGGGATGACCACGTTCTATACTTTTTTTGTTTTTGTTTTGGATGGCCCTAACATAGTTCTTTGAGGGACATCTTGTTATTGCACCTAGGATGATGTGCCTTTATTGAAAGACATGGGAACATGTGATGGAGAAAATTGGGTCATCCAGTGACTCACCACCCTCAGATATTGGCTCTAACATCTTGAAAACCTTGGATAATAACTGGATGGGTCTTGATTTGAGAAGTTACAATAATTATGACATATGTATGGACTGGAATTCCCAAAGTCTAGGAATAGTACCCCCACACTTATTTTTCACCGGGATCAAGGATGTTGCAACAAAAAACAATCTGAGATAGTGTAGAGTTGATATGCAACTCCCCAAATCCTAGATGTTGGCCTTGGATCTTAGATTCTTGCCCTGTTATGGCTATGATGTCACTTTCTAGGGTTTGAAATGGATAGGGTTTGATGGATGGATGGGTACTTGAGATGATTTGGCATGAACTTGGGTGAGGAGAGACCTCACTTAAAATCTACTTCACCTTAGAGGATGCCACATGGAATTTGGAGGCCTTACCTTAGCCTTTGGAGGCTTGACGTCACCATTCCTAGCCTTGACAACTCACACATGTGGGAATTATGATGCATTTTAACATTTATTACATAATGTAAAGTTTAAATGAGGGGTCAACCCCACTTGTATTATGTTTTTACGAAATTGTGTGGAAAAATGTGTGAGGTTAGCCCGATATAAAAAGGATAAACCTCAATTTCATTTTAGGATCATCACTTCTCACCTTTGTTAGAAACACATCTGAAATTTTCACCCCCTAAGCGTTACTAGCTCTTTCTCTCTCATGTGCTTGGCTTGGAATGGTCTCGTGTGGATGGATATTTCTGCAATTAGGGTTACATTATCTTAGTTTCTTTGATGAAGTAAGAGTATTTATGCAATTTATTTTCTCTCTATTAATGTTTATGGTCAAATTTTTATTTTTTGCAAGGAATCTCATTTGGTGAAACTCTAAGAGAGGAACATAAGTGCTTCTTCCTCTGACAAGGTTATATTTTTCCAAAAAATGGTTAATTTTCCTTGCTAGGGTTAGAACCCTAAAGCCCTAAAGTGATAACACTTTAGGATTTTATCCCTAGACTTTTGACCTTCAACTAGTTGAAGCTACAAGAAGGGAGGAACAACTTCTAGGGCCCAATTGTGGTTGCACCCTAGAAGTTATTCTCCTCAATATCTAATACCTAAGGCCCACATGTGTTTGCACCTTAGGGTTTAGATCCTACCTCTTGGTCTCAAGTAGGCCATCCTTCAAACCTAGTTGCATTTGAAAAGATTCCATACCCTAAAGGGAATTGATATAAGAAGCTATTCTCTTGGTGAACTAATTGATAATAACTCTCTTTTAAAATTATCAAGATCTCTACTAATTTTACTAACACTAACATTGGAAAAATCACTACACTTCTTACTACTATTATAAAAAGTTATCTACAACCATCTGAAAACACTTTAATTTGTCGCATACACTCATATAAAGGTGGCATAACTCATTTAGAATTTTCATATAACAATTGGATAATATTCTAGTGGATGTACGATCCAGGTGGATATTGGTGGCCAACCACCTATTCCAACTGGCTCAAAATAGTTTTCTGGCAACTTGCTATTTTTAACAGTTTTTCGGTTCCTAAACTTATGGGGCCATTTTGAGGGACTAAATGAAGTTTTTTTGGGATAAAGCACCTCAATGATAGCCAAAGTATTTGATTGATCCCCCAAAATGAATCTCCTTAATGATACATTTCCAATGAACTATCGTGCACCCCAAACAGAGATCGTATGCCAAAGTTACACCCTCGGGAAGTTGATACACCAAATTGTTGATATTATGGTAGATGCGGGAGGTATTTACCTCCATGTGTAAACCTAACGAGAATAGAATATTTCGAGAAGGAAGAAGAAACCCTAATTGATTGGTTAATAACCCTAGAAGACAAGTCGGCTCAAGGGAATGACTTGTATTAGGTTATTAGTCTCCAAGAGAAGAAGTCAGCTAAAGGAAATAATATATACTAAAGAATTAGTACCCAGATTAAGAAGTCGGCCCAGGCAGTCTGCCAGATTTAGTATAAATACAGGAGGCCACTCTTCATTTTGGCAGGCATTCTCAGAACTGCAGAAGCAACACTTGTGCGAACTGCAGTTGGCCAGTTTGTGTGCAAGACTGGAAGAGAGATGCCATTGCAGCTGCTACAGCTAGAAGATTTTGGTTTTGGCTTGGAATATCTCTTGGTTATGGTTTGGACTATCTAATCAACTCTTCTTTGATGTGTTATCCTTGGAGAAGGGTGCGCTACCCTTTGTTTGTCTATCTGGCCTAGGGTTTGCTTTCAGAATGATTCTCTGTCAAGGTTAAGGTGCTTGGGGGTGGCTTCAGCCTATGGTTGGGTGACAATAGTGATTTTTTCTATGGTAAAATGAGCACATTCTAACAGGTTATGGGCCCACACCTCCTTCATTCATTCTAACCACTGGAAGGGAGCATATCCATAAGGATACTAAGCTCGTTGAAGAATGACCACTAGGGTTTCTAGCAGGAGCAGTTACTAAATCATTGTTGCTAGGGTAACTAGCAGGTGCAGTTGCAGAAACCCTAACCCTATCATTGAGGCACTTTAAGTGAAAGTATTGACCTAATTTATAGATAGACTAGTGCACCCTAGCCTAGTGCACCTCCTGGTACTCTCAGCAAGCCAAGACGTCGAGCTTGAGTTTTTAATAAAATCTAGGGTTGACCGAGTCAAGGAAACCATGACCTACTCTATGAATTCAGAAAAAAAGTTAGATGGGGCTTCTAACTTTAGAGTGTGGAAGACAAGGATTGACCTCATCCTTGCAAATAATAAAGTGTTGGATATCGTGAAAGGAAAGATCATGAAACCAGAGTTTGAAGAAGGAAAAGAGAAGGAACCGTAGAACATTGCAGTTATGGAGAAGTTCAGAGACAGTGACATCAATGGCATGAGTATCATAGTGGAATATATAAAATAACACTTGATACCCTACATCTCCCATATTGACTCATCGAAGAAGATGTACGATGCCCTAACAAACCTCTTCTCAGTCAGAAACATTGGATAAGTAATGAGTCTGAAGAATGAGCTCCGTGACATGAATATGAATGATGATGATAACATAACATCATACTTTGTGAGGATCTCTCAGTCAAGATATCAACTACAAGCTATTGAAGAGATCATCTTAGAGAAGGAACTGGTAAATATAGTGCTCAATGGTCTTCCCAAGACATGGGATGCATTTTCCGAAAGCATGAACACAAGGAAGGAGTATCCTACATTTGAATAACTTTGGACTTGCTGTGCACAAGAAGAATCAAGGATCAGTGCAAAAGAGAAACCTCAAAATAAATACAATGATCAAGCCTTCACAACAAAGTTCAAGCATTTCAAGAATAAAAAGAAGTTTGGCTCCATAAAGAAATCAAATCAAGAGAAAGATATGTCAAGAATACAATGCTTCAATTGTCGAAAGTATGGTCACTACAAGAATCATTGTCTCGAGTTAAAGAAAATGAAGGAAACACACAAAGCATCAGTTGTCGAAGAAAGGGAACCCTCAAATAAATCCAAGAAGGACAAAACAAACTTCTTCTTCTAAGACAAAGTAACAATACTCTTCATAGTTCTTGTATATACCATATCTTCTGTACATATCTTTCATATCCATTTCTTAGAAGATAACATGTTCAAAGAAAAAATATACATATGGAAGAATAACAAGATAAGGATTGCTATCATTATGACTACAAGTCAGACAATACATATGAAAGGATGAAGTACATCAAACAATTCATGTGGAAGTTATTACATAAGTAACAATTGTGAGATAAGCCGAGATCAGAATCAATATTGAAGAAACCTAGAAGAAGTAAAGACAGAAAGAAGCCAACAATCAAGAGGAAATTGGAGAAAGCCTTATGACACCTTGCAGAAGGAAATAAGGATGCTGACAGAAGCGTGGATTATGTTAGATGGAGGGAGCTGATTATATACTCCCAAAATAAAAGCATGTACTCATACATGAAGCAAGGATTAGGAGGGAGCTAATCCTATGATCCATTGAAGATGATGAAGTATATATCCATGGTAGAAGCCATGAAAAGAAGTACGTGTTCAGTTTTACTTTAGAAGAAGTCTTCTTCAAAAAGAAACCTCAAAGTATCCCTAATTGTCCATCCGCATCCATGATCTTATGATTAAAGGAAGAAGGAGGAATCTTCAAGGCATGAAATCTATAGAAAAATCCATGAACTCAAGAGCTAAAGAGAAACATAAGGAAGAACATGAATATTCCAAGAGAGAAAGAAAAGACAAAAAAACCAGTCAGTGTATCAAGAATCACAAGACTACCAGCCTGACATGAACTCACTAAAAGCAATCAAGCAGAGGAACTGAAAGTTGTGACGTAGAAAAGTGCATGGAAAAGTTATGAATGAAAGCATTGCGAGATCTAGATGGAGGGAGAATACTATGATGATTGTTCGTTCCAGTAAACTAGACATAGCTCTGCATGAGCCATTATATCATCCACAATATCCATGGGTTGGAGTTAACATCAGAAAAATGTAAAGATTGTTCTCCTCAACAGAGTAATCAAACAAAGAAGTGTATAACAACCTCAAGGTTTTGAGGTATACCAGAAGGAGACTCTTGTATGCAGATGGAAGAAGACAACTTGGTAGAGAGCCTCCAATGCACAGCATAAGCGTGGTGACAAACTTTTTATAACAAAGATATTGTATTAGAATGGTTACTCAGAAGCTCAGGATGATGAATTGCTAATCCATGACAAACCCTCATGATGGCCGAAGAGGTACCACTTGGATGTGTTCCAGTTTGACCCTTGCCACGATGTCTTGAGCTAGTAGGAAACCAAAGATGAATCCAACAATGATTGATCATAGATATATGAAGTCTTCAGAGATCACCAGTGTTCCAGAAAGACCGAAGTACATTGAGATCAAGCATTACACTCTCTGTGATGAAGTCGAGAAAAGAGAAAGTGGTTCTCAAATATATATCTCCACAGATGAGCAGATAAGAAGACATTTTGGTAAAGCCTCTATCCAAGATAAAAGAGTTTGTGTACTCAAGATGGAGCTCATGGAGATGAATTCCTTATTGAAATAGGAAGAGATGACTCCCGGGTTGGGAGGGAGCACTGATGTGTTATTGATTTATGGATAGTCATTTTTCAGTTCGAAAAATGGTCTAGGATGAGAAGTTCCTTTCCAGTTCAAAAAATGGTTTAGATTGAATGGTCATTTTCAAAATGAAAATGGTTCGATGGATTTTTGATGTACCATAGACAACAATTTCCTATTGTGGTTAACATGGGGAATGGTCTAGGAAAATCTCTCTTCTTGAGGGTTACTCAAGAAGACTGGTCCACCTCGCCGGACAGTCATTCTTTCGAAGCTCACAGTTGTGAGCTGTTTCGAAGAATGGTCCATTTTGGAGGTTGGTGTAGGATAGTCATTTCCTTTGGAAATGGTCTGGACAGTAATTCCCTAGGGCAGATTCATTCTCTCTAGTTTTCACTTTGTTTAGTGCCGGAGGAATGGCCAAGATAGGTGAATGGTCTCGGTTCAGCAATCAGGGACATGAATTCCCTAGGGCAGATTCATTCTCTCCAGGTTGCACTTTGTTTAGTGCCAGAGGAATGGACCAAGGTGGGAAATGGTCCAGGCTCAGAAATCAAGACAATTATTCTTCCTTGCTTGAGAAGAATAGTCCATATATCTCATCATTGATGTTTTACCTTCTGAGGGAAGATGCTCTTCCAAGATCTCACAGATGTGAGTGGAAGAATGGCCCAGATGATTCAGCTTATATCATAACAATGTTTTATGTGTAGGTTGATATTGGATGATTGTTATGGATACTGTATGTCTCTAGACAATAGATGTATGCTACTGTAGTGGATGTGTTCCACTGATTGTGACTATACGTCACAGATCACGTATCTGTGTGCTACCTGGTGTGGTAGTGTACCACTGGATTGTAGTTGTGTACTACTATGGATAGACACAGTTGTTTTCTATTGAATGATATTTTTATGATTGCCTTGAAGACTATCAACATTGTTGGAAATGATTATCAACTAGATGGATGATCAAAGGACAGAGATTTCCCAGACGGAAAATGGTTCAGAACGTTTATTCTTCTAGGACATATGTCTATATTAGAAGAATGGCTCTTGTGTCACTCTGTGGTGTGAGTGACTTATCCAACATCATGTCTGATTACTCAGATGGAGTATGGTTTCAAGAGATGATGTAGCTGATGACACTGATAGTGATGATGGTGCTCGTGATCTAGTCATGCGATGGTCTATATGACTATGTTGATGCTACCAGGTAAATAGTATGTTTGTGCTCAAGACCATTACCTTCAAACACCTCCCTAGATAGAAGGGAGTGTTGATATTATGGTAGTTGCGGGAGGTATTTACCTCCACGTGTAGACCTGACAAGAATAGAATATTCTGGGAAGTAAGAAGAAAACCTAATTGATTGGTTAATAACCCTAGAAGACAAGTCGGATCAAGGGAATGACTTATATTTGGTTATTAGTCTCCAAGAGAAGAAGTCAGCTAAAGGAAATAATATATACTAAAGAATTAGTACCCAGAATAAGAAGTCGACATAGGCAGTCTGCCAGATTTAGTATAAATACAGGAGGTCAGTCTTCATTCTGGAAGGCATTCTCAGAACTGCAGAAGCAACACTTGTGCGCACTGTAGTTGGACAATTTGTGCGCAAGTCTGGAGGAGAGATTCCATTGCAGCTGTTGTAGCTAGCAGATTTCGGTTTTGGCTTGGACTATCTCTTGGTTATGGTTTGGACTATCTGATCAACTCTTGTTTGATGCGCTATCCTTGGAGAAGGGTGTGATACCCTTTGTTTGGCTATCTAGCCTAGGGTTTTCTTATGGAATTATTCTCTTTCAAGGTTAAGGTGAACGGGGGTGGCTTCGGCCTATGGTTGGGTGACAATAGTGATTTTGTCTATGGTAAAACGAGCACATTCTAACAAAAACTACCCAAAACGAGGTCCACAAAGCTGTTGGATTTTCATCTTTTGGGGTTAGGGTTTTGAATTTTATTTATGTTAAAAGGCCTTGGAGCCTCATTGCAACAATCATTTTCTTGTGAATGCAAGTAGCCATCACATCTCTTCTCAGAGATAAGACGCCACCAATCTAGCGAGCCTTTCACTATATATTTCTATAATTTTATACATTTCGCTCATTAATAGAAATTGTGTATTATTGTATATCTGTGCCTCTTGTTATATTTCCAATATATATCTATTATATTATTGTCACTCTTTCAATATCTCTGTATATTTCTACGTTATATCTTCGCTCTCATTTCGTGTCGAAAATAATATGGATCAGTGGTATCAGAGCAGGATTCTCTTGATCATTTTTTAGTACATGTCCCCGACGAGGTCCAAGTATAGAAAGTCGGGTCTCGAGCTTGTCTCTCTTGAGGAAAATTGTGCCCAAGAAACCCTCCATGGTATAATGAAAGAAAAACGACGGAGAAAAATATTCTATTAATTTGTTGCTTGAGCAAGCTCTCACGCGATAGAGGGAGGAAATGATGGAGAGTTTTTCCCACATCATTCAATGCCTGTCGATAACAACAGGAACATATTCATCAAGAAACCATTTTGGAAGCACCTCTCCTTTCAAGGTACAGGTTAATTTTGATATTCCCGTATTTGAAGGTCAGATAGATGCAAATGCCCTAGAAAACTAGTTAAATCTTCTAGAAGGTTATTTCTCTGTTCACAATTTTTCCAACAGGGAAAATATCACACTTGCACTCCTTAAGGGTCTCCCCCATGTCAAAAATTGGTGGGAAACTTACTGGGAGAAAAGTTCCACATAGGATTCTGGAATATATGGGGCCAAGCCCACTTGGGATTTTTTTGTGGATACGGTCAAGGAACAATATTACCCTGTTGGAAACTATGAAGACCAATACATGATATGGACCATGCTACGTCAAGAGAGGGGCCAAGAAGTGATATATTTCACCAATACCTTCCATGACTTGCACACCAAGCTGGGTATCAAAGACTTTGAGTGACATTTGGTTCTGAAATACTGTGGGGATCTACATAGACACATCCAAACTAAAATGGATTTTCTTGACATCTCATCACTCAGTGTTGCTTATCAATATGTTTTTAAAGTTGAGCATAAATTTAAGCACCAGAACAAGTGGGAGTTTGGGTCTACAAATATGCAACAACCAAAGTATGGTAAAGACAGACCTAACAACCATCCTTCAGAAAACCAGTCCAAGCCATAGGAAAAGAAGGGTAACAGAAAGATGAAGAAGGACACTGGAAAATGGTGTGATTTCCACAAAAACCCCTGAAATAACACTGATAAATATCGCTCAAAATAGTCATTGGTGGTTGAGATCAAAGAGAAAGAGATGAACCTAGATTCAAAATCTGATTCAGAAAAAAATGGGAGAAGACAAATCATCGACACAAACCCCACTGCTATTTTCACGACCACAACAATTCAACCAGAAGAACCAACGGATCATGAGGAAGGGGAGTTCCTTTTTCATTCACAGATGTGGGTGAAGGGGACCCCACTTCATTTTATTGTTGATAGCGAAAGCCGGAAGAACCTCATCTCAACATAGGTCATCAAAAAATTGGGATTGTCGACAACAACACACCCGCAACCATACAACATCGAGTGGATTTTCCAGGGACACAATCTTCGTGTCAACCAACAGTTTCAATTTTCATACGACATCCAACCCTTCAAGGATGAGTTATTATGTGATGTTTCCCCATTGGATGTATATGATGTTCTTTTGGGCCAGCCATATATGTGGAAGCGCCATGCTATTTATGAGTCTCAACCTCATAGTGTCATTGTTACTCTGGGGGGTCATCTCTATAGGATACCATAGGTAGTTCCAACTACTGTCCCACCTAAACAATTCTGCAAGGTATTATTTCGTACTACAGAATTCAACTTCTTCATAATTTTTTCAAAAGGTGAACAAAAGAACACCGCAACCACTACAGCCTCAGTCCAAGCACATGTTGTTCAACAGAAGAAGGTTGAAAAGATTGAATCCAAGCGCAAGGATTCCTTCTACACACAGTCATATCATGTAGCTAGACTGGTTAAAAATTTCCAACCCTTCCATCCACACGTTCACGACAGCCTTCAACAGGCTAAGCAATGCAACTTCTCTAGCAAGGCAAGCAGATCATCAAGGTTCAGATTCAACAAGCGATTTACCCTCTCCCTCGGGAACTCAATTCAATGGATACCATTTATTCCTAAGGAGGGAGGACTGATATAGGTGTATATCGGTTTCCACCCACCTATTCCAACTAGCTCAAAACAATTTTCTAGCAACTTACTATTTTTAGCATTTTTTCAGTTCCTAAACTTCTGGGGCCATTTTGAGGGCCTAAATGAATTCTTTTTGGGATCGAACACCTCAATGAAAAGTTGAAGAATCTTATTGATCTCACAAAATGAATCTCCTTAATTATACCTTTCCAACGAGCTATCGTGCACCCCAAACAGAGATCGTATGCCAACGTTACGTCCACGGGAAGTTGATACACCAAACTACCCAAAATGAGGTCCACAAAATTGTTGGCTTTTCATATTCTGAGGTTAGGGTTTTGGATTTTATTTATGTTAAAAGGGCCTTGGAGCCTCAGTGTAACAATAATATTCCTGCGAATGTGAATAGCTTTCACATCTCTTCTCAGAGATAAGTTGTCGCCATTCTAGCGAGTCTTTCACTCTGTATTTCTACAGTTTTGTACATTTCGCTCATTAATAGAAATTGTGTATTACTGTATATATGTGCCTCTTGTTATATTATTGTCTCTCTTTCAATATCTCTTTATATCTCTGTTTTATATCCCCGCTCTCATTTCGTGCCAAAAATAATCTGAAAATGTATGCTAAGTTTTCATGCTTAATCATTGCATTTTTGAGCATTAATTGTTGATATTGTTGCAAATCATTTACTATTGTCATATAATTGTTTACTGCTGCAAATTTGTAACATCCATTGCAACTTGTATTGTCTAGTTTCCTAAGAGGTTATATTTGCATACTTTGACTTGGAAATTGCTATATAAATGATGCAACATGTTCTTGTTCTGGGTAGGTACTCAAATCATCATCCAACCTCTTATTTTCCATGACCTAGAACAATCATCTAATGACCAAGAGAAGGGGAGATAGGCTTGGCTACTATAATTTATATTTGATCGCTTGAGGTCACCAAGGAATCATCCCTTATGGTGGACCTATTCCATCACTAAAATGAGGGAAGTTCTTACTAAGGTGGCAGTGGTATGTTCTTCCACAGTTACGAAATATTTGGGATTCTTATGTTGGGTTTTGCATAAGTAAAAATCATGCGATAAAATTTCGGCACCTTTGCTGAGGAGGATTGAGTTATTCTCCTCAATGACATATCTTTGTTAAAATTTATCTCAAATCCATTATATTATAGGTTTACCAGGTGACTCCACTGAGGGTAGTTCCCTCACCTTCCTTTGATGATCCAAGGGGGATCATCTGGAAACTCCACTAATATATTTTGAGGTGTCATCCTACTCTCAATATTGTGATATTAGATATTCTCAAGTGGTGGAATCATGAAACCTTGGGATCAAATGTATCCTTCTATTGATTTTGAAAGTTCTTTGGGATACCCAAATGACATAATATGGTTGGAGAACTCTCTAGAATTCAGAGGCTTTCCCATTAATCACGTTATATAGTTCTTGAAGTACATACATGAGATAAGATTAGGATATGAAATAATACTAGTAACATTGTTTATACTTTCCTCGCCATTTGGAATACAAGACTGGATCAAGAGTTGTTGCAAACCAAAAAATATATCCTCTTTCAGAAATCTCATTAGCAGGTTTCTTGAGTTTTTGAAGCCACAATACTAGACATATGAAGACATTCTTCGAGAGATCACCATAGGCATTAAAAAGGAAGGTTTTTCTCATGCCTTATTATAATATACCTTAAGGAAGCACATCATTCCCAAGAGGAAGAATATATTGAAAACAAAGAATTTATTAACAAAGAACCTCCATATCTTGAGCATGCATTGGATGGGAGACTTGAAGGTCACACATATCCAAGGAAAGAACCTAAGGAATAAGTTCATGAAGAGGTTTATCGACCCTTTGAAGAGGAGCAAGAATCACCTCATGATTCTATTGAAGAAAATTGTTTGATTGAACAACAGGAACATAAAGAAGTAGAGCATGAGTTGCCTTGTGAAAATGGTGAAGAAGAACATTTTGATGAAACACACCATGATGAAGATTTAATTCACGAAAAGGCTCCAAATGAAGATGAAGCGTCAATATTTTATCCTCTATTTGATGAAGTCATCCAAGCTTCCATTCCTCCTGCATGTAAAGAAGAGAACGTGATGAGTTATTCTCCTTTCCAAGTTTTTGATGTTTCTTTTTTCCATGATTTGGAAAGTGAAGAAGTGCTCGAGGAACCCTTGGATGCATTAGACCCTTCATGTTATAATAAATGTAATGACGTGATTGATAATAATAAAGATAATGACATGAGTTATTGATTTGTTTTGGTCTTGATGGAGATCCCATTTATAACATTGAAGTTCATTTTCAATTGTTTCCCTTAGAACAACCATGTGTGATTGCTAAAGACTCATATGTGTGGAAACATGGAGATGACATGGTTATAGATTTATTCCAACCACCTAGGGATGATTTACTGGATCACTATCCCGATGATTTCTGATCGTGCCTTAGAAATGGAGATATATATCCTTTTGATAAATTGGATTTATTCTACAAAGAAGATTTTCAACCACCTGTATGCTCTAACCTTGATGAAGGTGAGGTCATGATTTTCTCGCAGAAATATTTTTGTGATGAAATTTTCTAGCCTTCTTCTTTTCTTTCATCTCACTATGACATTGAGGATGCATTTGGGAAACATGTTCCTTTCCCCAAGTTGTCTCTGGGGAATTTTTTTCCTTAGAATTCAAGGGTAGGTTGGATTCTTTAAGAATAAATTTGACATCCCATTTCTAGCCTCTCCTCGAGTAATTATTAGTCACCCTCCATACTCTTGTTCATCCCTTCTCAGGCCTTAGGTAGTGATTATGTCTAGGGTATTCAACCTTCGGGGTCTTCGAGTTATCCTTACAAGTATTCATATTATCACAACCCTATTCAAAGAAGGATTGAGCATTCTTGTAGGGATGCGACTTGGAATAATTTTGTCCCTCCCTCCGACCTCCATGAGTTAGACTTTATGATTGGATGTGATATAATGACTTCTCTAACTCATGATCTTTTGGTGCTTGACTTATATTTTTTTGGTTAATGATGAATCAAAGGGGTAGACATTTTGATATAATGCTAGAATGGTTTCACTAGTCATATGATTACCTAGCATTTCAACTAACATTGAATATTGTAGGTTAGGTAGGGAATTTTCATCATGCATTCATGCTAGTATAGTGTTTTGAATTTTCATTCTCATTTGTATATAATGAACACATGTTAGAAAATTACACTTAATCATTGTATTTTATTGCTTTATTTTTTTGTCGTTAAGAAAACAATTCTTTTTAGCATGGTTTTGTATTTATCACTCACTGTCAGTGGATCACATCTATCAGAAGATAATTCTAAAGGGTGTTTTCATTTGAAGTCGGTGCAATATTGTAGGTCTTGGAAAACCAAATATGTTGAGGTTTTCATGTGATCTACGGTGAACACATGTCCCCATGTTGGAGCCAAATGTTAACCCCCCATGCCTAGGGGTAACTAGAGGAGATCATGTCTCATGGCCTGGAATAGAGAGAATGATCCTGGCCATGATGATAATCAACATGTCCACAGATGGCATCCCAATATCCCCCCTAATTCACATTTAAAGATATAGTTCAACCAAAGCTCATCATATTCAAGAAACCCAGAGTATGGGAGATGGTAAGCCATCTTCACCATGAGGTATGTTAGTCCTTATTTCATTCAAAGTGTTGTGCTTAATTTGTTTGGCATGTGGATGAGGATATTTGGTTGAAGTTGGATAATGGATCACTAGTTTTGGAAATTGTGTCATTTTTCTTGTTTCACCTTGGTAGTCAACTTTTGTACCCTAGTCTCGTGTTGTCACCACCCATGGAAAAGGGGTACTACTGGGGGGGACTTTCAAGGGTAACATTTTGTTCCTCTCCATACTTAACACTTTCCATTCTGGATCCTCTCATAGTGTACTAAACTTCAGCAATGGGTCATGGTCCATTCTTTCATGAGAAGAGGGGTTGTAGGCCTAGAGGTTGTTTCACAACTGCTATGAAAATAATAAGAAATTGATGCTAAATAAATAAAGGAATGATATAAAAGAGGACCAACAAAAGTTAGTCCAAACTTGAGCTCTACTCTTTCAGTTCTCACTTTGGTCCAAAAAATGCAATGCTAATTCCTTAAAACCTTAAAAAGGGGACTTGCAAATATATAATAAAGCAAGACTTAGAAAAAGGAAATAAGGGGGGTTGGAAAAAATAGCATGTAAATATGGGGTAACTCAAGAGAAAGAACACCCTCCATAAAGGTCCTCATAGAAATGGATTCAATGAAACCATTATCCATGAAGTAATCCCTAGAACCATATCACTATCACACTTAGTCTTGAAGGGTTTTTACTTTCCCTTGTCACTCTCAGGACCTATCCCTCTACCTAGATTATTTTATTTCCTGTCTAGGTGGCACACCTAATAGGGTTGGATGAATTCCCTCCCATACTTAAACTTGGTAAATCACATGAGGTCTTGGGCTAATGTGATGCTTGAAGGGGATATTGAGGTGAATTATCTTACATGGTTTATATCTTCATTTGCAACCTGCTTTGCATGTTTTAAGGACTAATGTTTCTAATGAACATTGGCTTATCAAGATCTATACTTTGATTTGTTTTGGATGGGCCCGACATATCTCTTTGAGGGACGTCCTGGGCTTGCACCCAAGACATTATTACTTTATTACAGGACTTGGGCATGTGTGATGGAGAGAAATGGGTCATCTAGTGACTCAACACCCTCAAATATTGTCTCTCACATCCTTAGAACCTTGGACGATGGATAGATGGGATTTGGTTTGAGCTGATAAAATCATTATGGCACATGTATGGGTTGGAATCCCAACAATATAGTCATATTTACCTAACACTTATTGTGCACTAGGATCAAGTACATTGCAGTAGTAGATAATCAAATATAGAGTAGAGATGATATGCATCTCCATAGATCCTGGACACTGGCCTTGGAGCCTATATGCTTGCCCTATTATGGTGATGATGTCACCTTTTAGGGTTTTACATGGCTAGGGTTTGATGGATGGATGGGTACCTGAGATGATTTTACATGACCTTGGGTGAGGATACACCTCACTTGAAATCTACTTCACCTTGGAGGATGTGACGTGGAATTTGGAGGCTTGACATCACCTTTCCTAGCCTTAACATTTCACACGTGTGGGAATTATGATGTATTTTTAAATTTATTACACATTGTAAAGATTAAATGAGGGGTCGAACCTACTTGTATTATGTTGTTGAAAAAGTGTGTGGAAAAATGTGTGAGTTTATCCTCATATGAAAAGGCTAAACCTCACTTTCATTTTAGGATCATCACTTCTCACCTTTGTGAGAAACACATATGAAATTTTCAGCCTCTAAGGGTCACTAGCTCTTTCTCTCTCATGCACTTTGAATGGAATGGTCTCTTGTGGATGGATTTTCTTATTTTGGATGGATATTTCTGTAGTTAGGGTTTAATTCTCTTAGTTTCTTGGATGATGTAAGTGTATTTAGGCAATTCATTTTCTCGCAATTAATTCTTATGGTGAAATTGTTATTTGTTGCAAGGAATCTTGTTTGGTGAAACCTTAAGAGAGGAGCATAAATGCTTTTTCCTCTCACAAAGTTACATTTGTCTAAAAATTGGTTAATTTGGTTGTTTCTAGGGTTAGAACCCTAAACACCTAAAGTGCTATCACTTTAGTATTTTATCCCTAGAATTTTGACCTTCAACTAGTTGAAGCTAAAATAAGGGAGGAACAACTTCTAGGGCTCAAATGCGTTTTCACCCTATAATTTCTTCTCCTCAAAATCTAATACCTAAGGCCCAAATGCGCTTGCACCTTTGGGTTTAGATCCTACCTCTTGGTTTCAAGTAGGCCATCCTTTAAACCTAGTCAAATTTCAAAAGACTCCATACCCTAAAGGGAACTTATCTAAGAAGTTATTCTCTTGGAGAACTGATTGATAAACACTCTCTTTTAAAATTCTCAATCTCTCTACTAATTTTACTAACACTAACATTGGCAAACTCACTCTTACTATTGTTATAAAAAGTTTGCTACAACCATATGAAAACACTTTAATTTGTTGCATACACTCATATAAAGTTGGATTAACTCATTCAAAATTTGCATCTAACAATTGGATAATATTGTAGTGGATGCATGCTAAGTTTTCATGGTCAATTGTTGCATTTTTGAGCATTAATTGTTGTTGTTGTTGCAAATCATTTACTACTATCATATAATTATTTATTGCTGCAAATTTATAACATCCATTGCGACTTGTCTTCTTTAGTTTCCTAAGAGGTTATCTTTGCATACTTTGACTTGGAAATTTCTATATATATGCTACAAAGTGTTCTTTTTCTGGGAAGGTAATCAAATCATATTCCATCCTCTTCTTGTATGTGACCTAGAAAAATCATCTGATGAACAAGATAGGGGGCGGTAGGCTTGGCTACTATACTTGCTAATTGATCCCGTGAGGTCACTAAGGAAGACTCCCTTGTGGTGGACCTCTTTCATCACTAAAACAATGGAAGTTCTTAATAAGGTGACAGTGGTAGTTTATTTCATAGTTACACAAGATTTGGGAGTATTTTGTTGGGATTTTCATAAGTACAAATACTATGGTAACATCTCCAAATGAAACATTTCCATCCTCGGTTATCTCGAGATGAGTGTTGACGCATCTACCATCAATCTAGACAATACCTTATCATTGATGATCACACTCTTTATCAATGAGGGGCTGGTTTGATTATACTTCAATGTATTTTCCATGAGGAATCTGAGTGATTCATGAATGAATTCCATGCGAGAGCATGTGGCAATCTTCTCTTTGGGTTGGCTACTGCCCAGAATATTTTGCACGTAGGATACTTTTAGCCCATGATCTTCAAATTTTGTATGCATTTTGTCTAGAAGTACCACCCATGTTAATTATTTACTCATAAATAGAACTCATCCTACTTTGGTACATCCTATGGTTGTCATCAGTCTCTTTTCCAAATGGAGGACTGATTTTTGGCATGTAATCCTACCTCAGCTAATGGCCATGGATACACCATCTATTAGAAAAACAGGATCGAAGAGAGAAAAAAAACTAAAAAAAAAAACGATGTGGAAATAAAACAAAAAGGATACACAATGCAATAGAGACACATATATACATGGTTCACCTAGTGTGGGATACATCCACCAGATAAATTGCTAGGTCATTCCTTTTTTTTATCCAACAAATGAAGGGATACAACCTACAACACACCCGCTACAACTTCCTCTTCTTTGTCTCACAATATCCTCTCTCAGAATATAATATTCACACTCACACATAGCCACAATAAAATTACTCATAAAATAGGGTTTCCTTCTAGGGAAAAAATGATAACGTAACTTCTATCGTTAGATCTACGACCTTATAATGAATGGTCCAGATTGACTATGAAATTACAATATTTTACAAGGAAATTTTCCTAAAACATTTTCTTCTGGGGCGCTTCCCTTGAACCCCCACCAGGGGGTGGGGCTCCATTAATTTTCTCCCCCCCCAAGGATCCAAATGTGAGGGGAAATACTACCCGGCCCCCTCCCCATTAAGATGGGGTCGAAGTAATGGTTGGAACAAGACCTCTGAATCATGAATATGTCAGGCTCCACAACAAACATCATCATGGCCATTGACTACTCTGAATCATGAATATAATCAGGCTCCACAACAAACATCATCATGGCCATTGACTACTTCACCAAGTGGGTAAAGGCCTTGCCTACCTTTTCTAACAATGACACTACTAATTCGTTATCCATATTTAATCACATTATTTCCTGATTTTGTGCTCCTAGGACCATTGCAATGTTCTACAGGTCCCAATTTTGCACCAAGATTATGATTGAACTAGTCTCCAGGTTGGGTTTTCATCATGATAACTCAACACCCTATTATACTTAGGAAAATGGTCAAGTTGAAGCTATCAACCATGTTCTAAAAAACATGATCTAGAGGATGTTAGATAAACAAAATACTGACTGCCATATTATGCTATTTTTGGCACCATAGGCCTAACAAATGTTAGCCAAGACCTCCCCTTGACTTACAAAATTTCAACTCGTTTTTGGTATGGAGGAATTCATGTCAATTGAATGTGAAATTCCATCATTGAAGATAGTCGTAGAACTCTTTACCCACACCTCCATTGAGGAAGAATGCCTATTTTGTTTTTCCCATCTTGATGAAAAATGTCATGATGTTGCATTAGCCAATGAGACTCATCAAAAGTGCATAAAATCCCAATATAACAAATTAGTTTGACCTCATGTATTTTCAGAGGGTGACATTCTTTTGGTATATGACTAGGACCATGACACATTAGGAGAAGGTAAGTTTTAAACCTTGTGGCATGGTCCCTACATTCTAAATGCATCTTACATAAAGGGGCTTGTGAGTTAATGGATTATGATGGAAACCCACTTTCAGAGCCTCACACTCGGATCTACCTCAAAAAGTCTTATGATTATGCCACATGGTTGCATGATTCTTTGTACAA
>SNQJ01S0028132.1:248404-266167 GCA_010110895.2 Picea sitchensis | reverse complement strand
TCGGAAGGAAAAATTCAGGAAATGTAATAGATTGTAGACGATAGGGAATCCAACCATGACAGCATCGAGTAGGCATCGGGTGCCAATAGATGTGGGTTTTCTGGGGAGGGAGAGGCAGATTGAATAGAAACGTATGCAGCCTTGGTTGGGCTAAGTGGCATGGTGTCACCTAGTACATCGAATTCCATAGGACTAGGTACAATCCAAGGGTCAGATGATTCCAAAGATTGATAAGCCATAGTCGAAATCATATTGATGGTGGAAATATGATGTGTGGTGGGTGGAAGTGGTGTAGGGAAGGTACCCATAAGGCTAGAATATTTTAACAAGCCAACACCAACGCTTTCATACATAATCTTGTGGTCTCCCAAAAAAGGAATGTTGTTGGTAGTAGGAGCACGAGCATCGGGTGTACAGAAATCTAGTTGGTCGATAGTGACAATTTTGCCTTGATGAGGGAATTGTACACATCGAAACACCGATGAGGCGACGACAGTCATAGCATAGAACCAACTTCTTCCGAGTAATAGGTTGTAATCAAGGGGGGCATCGACCACCTCGACATCAACAATAATGGTTTTTCCGCCCAACTGAACGACTAAGTATTGTAAAAGTCTATGAGGATGAAAACCTCGCCCATAGAAAGCACATAACATCGTAGGGGATTTGTTAAGGGCAGGTGATTTCAAGCCTTTCCAACAAGCCAAAGACATGACACAAGTAGAGGCTCCCTCATCCAAGATAGTTCGGTGGATTTGTTGATTGTGAACAACAACATAGATTTGAAAAGCTAGTTGGTGGGAGAGTCGTGGCTGATGATCATCCAGATTAAACGTGAGGTTATTAGATGACTCAGGATCAAAAGCACCGATAGCAGTCAAGAGCATCCTACGTTGACTGGGACAGTGTTGTAAAAATTCCAGAGAAGACATAGCACATGGTGCTTGATCCAAATCTTCAACGATTTTGTAGTTTTGGGCAGCCCATGAACTAGGATTAAAGGTAGATTTCCGAATAGTTCTCTTAGGAGGGCGTAAGATGGATTCAAACGAAGGTTTCTTGATCTGGACGGAGGGCTAGTAGACAGAGGACTAACGGAAGATGGTAATGGGTCCGGTAAGGAACCATTAGTGGTCTTTGGCTTGTCAGGTTTAATCGGTGTGTCGTATGTCATAGTGCGAGTGGTCAGATTAATTCCGTTAAACATGTAAATGTGGGAACTTGTTGAGGCCTCATCATGGGATTGGCTGGAACTGACCCCTGGAGTGGGGGTTTGAGTAACCAAGGATTGTTGTTGTGGAAAAGGATGGGTAAGCACAACGGGTTGTGAATTTCCTTTAAAAAGCTTGGCCACTTCATCGCGATGTGGACAATCTCGGGTGTAGTTATCATCACCACAAATGAGACATGGGAATTTCGGTTTCTGTTGTGGTTGTTTTTCGGCAGCAGGGGTTTAAGTTTGATTTTTTGGTTGTTCATTGTTATTGTTTTTCTTCGGTTTATTTCTCATCTTCTTCTTACCTTCGGATTGTTGTGAAGGGGTCGATTGCACTGTATTCACCTCAGAGACCTGAGTTTGAGGGGAGGTAGAAGAGGGTGTGGTTGAACTAGGAATAGACATCGAAGCGGACCGCTGGGTTGTTCCAGTCGACTGGGAAGTATATTGGGCTTTGACAGAGCCAATGACTCCATCTGCATGCGAGGTATATGATGGTTTGGATGGATCAGTAGTGGCACAAGTAGCATTTGGTATCAATTTCTACAGAGTACCATATTGTGAATAAACCAAATCTAAGTACTGAGCTTAAGCAATAGCTTCTTCCTCGGTGACTACACCACCCATGGAAACATCACGAGCAATCGGGGGTAACAGTGATTTAGTGAACCATTCCGCTAATAATTGGTTAGGAATGATCACTTTGATTAACCTTCGTCATCATCTCCATTCATGAATATGATCAGAGATATGTACGGAGTTCGTCCGACGAAGGGAGGTCAATAGTTCGGTACCTATCTCGTATCGAATGGNGAGGGAGTTCGATGAACACCACAAATGGAAAGTCATCACATGGTTGTTTGGGTCTTCTCCGGACTTTCCGTCGAATTTTGGAATATCAGAAGGAAGTTTAGCTGGAATAGCTGGCCAAACCAGAGAATGAAAAATAGGGTCATTCATTAACCGAGACAAGTCTGGGAGATCCAGAGTTGCAAGGAAAGGTAATTGTCGGTTAACCTGCCGGTGATACTGGTGTGGCATAGGAACACCAGTAGGACCATACACTAGGTTAGGTGGATAATTGTAACCAGTGGGTCCTCCTTCATAAGGTTGATGTTGACCAGGGTACATAGGATTTGAGGGGGTTCGAGAAACATGTGCGAGCTGAGGATAACCGGATGGGTTTTGAGGATTATAAGTTGGATTTGGCATTTACCTATAAGGGGGGTAAACATTTTGTCCATAGGGAGGATATAGATGAGTCCCTTGAGGAGGAAGAGGTTGTTTTTGAGCTTGAGGATTATGTCCTCCCGAGAATTGTGGGTTGCCTGGAAAAGGAATATTCCACGGATTGGGTGTTGTAGACACATTTTGTCCATGCGGTTGATGGTAGGATCCGGTTTGAGGCTGCCCCCCAGCATGAGGGTGCCCTCCAAATGGAGGTTGTCCTCCGACGGGAGGATGCCCCCCAGCATGAAGTGGAGTTCCTGGAATTTGGGAACCAGACGTAAACGACTGACCGGTGCTGCTTAATGGATTAAATCCACCAAGACCAGTCCCCTTGGGTTGTTGTATAGGTATAGAACTTCCAGGCATGACTTGGGTAGTGGTGACAACAGAAGAATTCAGTGGTCTGTACCCAAAAGGAAGTGATGATGAAGGTCTAGTTGTTAGTAGTGTGCCAACTGTAGCTTGGCTAACCACCACATTACCGACGGGAATAGTCGGAACGTGAGGGACCATTGTAGAATGGGCCGTCTGGAGAGAAAAAGTGGACCTTGGGCCAACGGATGACATGTTCGGATCAACGGACAGTGTAGTTGAAAAAACAGTAGTACCGGTAAAATGATCTAAGGGTATGGTGTAGGTAATAGGCACATCAACACCTATTCATGTTCCGTGAAGATCCTGCACCGTGCGCGGTGGGCTTCGAACAACGTCTGCGGTCCAAAAGGGGTCTTCGACTAGAGGGTTTGAATGAGATCCAGTCGGAACGTCAGAAGGATTGACAACGACAAATTCGTTGGCTGAATTCAGTTGGAGAAAACACCTCTCATATCCCTCAGGAATGCGGAAAGCCTCCAGAGACTCTGAAACAATTCGAAAAATTATCTAAAGAGGTGGGAACTTCCTCTTGGGAGGTTATAATGTTGTGAACCTCGCTCTGTTGAGGATATTACTCCATAGAATGAGGGGGTAAAGGGGTAGTATCTTCCATATTTTCTGGAGGAAGTCCCTGTACCCTATGTGAACGGCATGGAGGGTCGATGTTGGCAAAAAAAAAATTTGACGAAAAAAAATCTATGGCCAACTATCGAAAAGAAGCAGCATACGCTAATAGAATATAGGAATCACAACCAAGCAAACAAAACCTTCTCTCGATGACCATGCTAGTTGGTGATGAAATCCAACGCCGCGTGATCAAGTCAAGAAGGGGCTAGGATATGGTGGAATAGTTACAATGGCGACCTGCTTAACGGACTTTCACCTTGGTTCAAGCTTCCACGTAGTAATTGTGGATTTACCCTCCAAGGAGCCCGAGTGAGTTTGACGAATGTCTTCTCCAGGTACAGTGAGACTTCCCTTCACTGTCACCTTGTGTAAGACCCTAAAGATTGTGGCTACTAAGGTTACGAATTCGCAGTCAGCCCTTGGGTGGGTACAGTCGACAGTCCAGTCCGAATGTAAGGGCAGGGTATCTAGCCTGAAATCAACTTGAAAGGCTTCCACTCAACATTGTGGGTATAGCTTTAAGCGACCCCCATAATACAATCGGACTACTACAATCAGTCAAACCATGGAGGGATAATCTCCATAGCTTTCCTGAGTGCGACCTCGTGCGTAACCCCTGTGTGAGAGGGGGATCCCAACAAACTTATACGACAATTGGATTTGACTCTCCCTATCTCAGGATGCTAATGTTTTTTTTGGAAACTTTGGAGAGTTATGCTCACAACCTAATCCAAAGTGTTAATCCTAGACTAATGTTGGTGGAAGATCCTAAAAAAACTGTTCTAGATAATTTTTAATTAGCGTTCATTTTACAGTTGTTCTTTACTCAAAGGGGTGTATGAAAGTGAAACGGATGGAATGATGACTCAATTCCCAAAAAATGCATAAAAGATGATAAGTAGTCGTTTCTTTTTGATGAATGTCTATTTAAGGGAGAGAGAGAGAGAGTTGTTTTCACTATCAAACACTAATGAGGAATGTCCTCAAACAATTTTTTTCAATCAAATCCAATGTGATGCTAAAACTTTTTAGAAATGTCTTCTAATATGCAAATCAATCACTAAGATGTATCTTTATTGTTTGTATGCGAATAATGATTAATTCAATATGACACTGCCCCTACCAATTAACTTTTTAGATCAAGGAGACTCAGATAAGCATAAGCGGGTTTCGTACAAACAACACACGCTCTTGCTATGATCGAAAACAAGAAGCAAAAAAAAGAAAACAAATATAACAAAGAAAATAAAAAATTTCACACAAAAGAGAGATGTTCAAGAACAATGACCTCAAAAAAACCAAATGAGAAGATTCGTAGACTTCTGATGTCCTTCACCAGAGTTTCTGCTCAGTCAGACAAGAGAAAAAAAAGAAGTGGGTTGATTCCAAGTTCTCAACGGGAGAAAAAACTCAAAATAAGGGAGAAGGTAAAAAAATATGAACAACAAAGTGCCTACTTCTCAAAAATAAAAGGGTCAAATGTCATTAGGAAGATGTAATGAAGCATCAAGAAGCTGGACAAGGGCAAAAAATAGAGACTGAGTTGCAGAAAACACAATTCTGGAAGGTATTTTTTGCCAAGGAGAGGTTGGAACTCTGGTGTAAGGGCCACCAGAGTGTTATAAAGCTCTGTTTAAGGCCTCTAGGGAGTGTTGGCACTGGGCTAACATGGGCACTGGAGCGCCAGGCTAAAAAAACTTAGAAAAATATAAAAAAAAACCAAAAAATCAGTCAATTTTTTGTCAATCAAGATGCATGTGATGGATTGAGGATTGAATCAACAAGTGCAATCATACATATGGAGTGAACAAGGTCTGAAAACAACAAAATGGTAAGACAAGGTCTATGAGGAAGACCAAAACTGAAAAGTTTCGATTCCTCCCTAGTGGAGTCGCCAGTTTCTGTTGAAGGAAAATCTCCCTATGGACAGGTAGATCTCCTCTTGAGAGATAGACTCTTAAATCTTAAGACAGGAGACACTTATCATGGACACTAACTTTCTTTTAGATCCATATAAACTAATGTATGAGGAGGAAGGAGAAAAGAAGTACCTTTTACTGGTGTTTGTCCTTGCACGATCCGAGTTGGGCTCCAATCTTTCGCTCCTCGATAAGCCCTGTAGAAAAACAAAAGTACAACCACTTCCTACTCTACTGATATTAGCTCGAAATAGACCTATCTATTAGAGACAAGTTCATGTGAGATTAAGCACAAATTAGAAAGAAACAGGCCAAGCGTGTTATATTGATGACAAAAATAACGAAAGAAACTTACAACCGTAGATGCGAATGTAGCAGCTTCGTCAAATCCTCTTTGTCTAACCCTTGCTCAAAAGACCCATGATCAAAATGACAACAACTTCACTGATTATTCTCCTCCACTTCACTGTGTGTTTCCTATGAGATCATAGGTTTCATGCCTCCAATCATTTTTTTTTTTCACCATGGGAGAGCCTGCTTATATAGGTTTAGGGAGGCCCAACCACTTGAGATATTTTTAGGGTAAGTTGAGGATTCTCCTCCTTGAGTTAGGGATATTCCCTAATATCATGGCTGGACTAGGGGTTCGAATCCAACTGCCTTCCAAGATTGAAAATATATTTCCCCCATTCTCCTCAACAGACCAACTGCTGCCCATAATAGGTAGCACTCCTTCAAAAGAGGTGTCAGAGCATTATAACGCTCCTGAGCAAGATATAGGGGGCGCCATCACTCCCAAAAGAAGTAGCACTCTCCAGAAGGGAAGAATTAGTGTTATAACTCTCCCATATAGTGCATAAGGGAGCGCCAACACTCCTGAGAGAGGTGTAGGGGAGCACTCTCCTCCAAAAACCCAATTTTTGTGGTTCTTTCAGATGGCAAGAGGTTCATAAGCCCAGTTAACCATTCCTCTTCTTCCAAATCAAGTGTTTTAGGTGTTTCAAGTGTCTTTATGATGTTGTTATAGGCATGACATAAGCGTTACGACAGTATGCTTTTCTTGACACTTGCAACACTTGTGAGCAAGATGCGACACTTGCGACACTTGTAATGACGACACTTGCAACATTATCGAAGTGAGTAATTTTGATGTGTAACATGTGGTCATCTAGCTCTTATCTAAGGCTCTTTCTCTCAACATTCACATATTAGTTGTTAGGCTGGACTCCCAGCTAGTGGTATCTCGGTTGAATCATGATTCGTTGGTCCAAAGTCCTATTTTTATTGAAAAATATCCGAGGTTTCATCTTCTTGAAAGGTACTTTATTTCATTGACTACCAATATATTCCAAGAGAGTTTAATGCATTGGCTAATTATGTCTTAGATTGGCATCTGTCACATTAGTTAGTAATTTCAAAAGCATGCATGTACATAAAAATGGGTAACATTCACATCTATAGACAACCATAAGTACAAGAAAAAACAAACATTGATCGATATACAGGGGTGATTTTAAGAACCCCCCCTAAATTTATATGTATAATAAATGGGAGAATCCCCATGATACATAGGAAAAAGTGAAGACTATTTTATCAATAATATAATATGTATATATAATTTTTTGGCAAATCTTTTAGTCAATTATATAATCTTGTAAAAATTTGGCGAATATTTCACTAAACTATAAAGTCTTGTAATTTCTTGGTGAATCTTTCACTGAATTATAAAACCTTGTAAAGTCTTGGGGAATTTTTTGATAAAGTATAAAACCATATATAATAATATGAAAATGTATTCATTAAATTGTAATATACTTGTTTTACATATTTGGAAAAAGAAACATGATTTTTCCATCCTCTAGACAATGCTGCAAGCATTAGCAGTTATGTTTGTCAAGCTACTCATTGTACACTCTTGCATATCCCTCTATCAGTTTTGATGATATATAAACGAGATATTAAGTCACAGTTGTTGATCTCAAGAGATCAAGATCAGATATTGATCGTTGATCACCTTGGAGATAGGGTTTTAGTCATTAGGGGATTATAAAAGAGTATCTAAGGAGGGTGAGAGGCATACAATGAATGCATAGGAGTAAGAGGGAGTCTTACTCATGTACTTGTGTCTGAAGGGCAGGGATTAGGAAAGGGTGCAGGGGGGAGAGAGGGATATAGAAGAAAGGTGGGCTAGGCTATTAGCTGCAACATTGTAATTCCTCTAATGGGACATTATCTCAGGACAGGAACCCATGATTTTATTTAATACAATAAAACTCAGAACCGATTTTCCCACAAGGGTTTTTCCAGGGGTGTTCACCCAAATATCGTGTGAAAATGTGTTTGGTTTTGTGTTGTTCTTCCGATTATATTTTCATTGAAAACCTAGTTGTGCTTCTGCTTATATTTTCGTTGAAAACCTAGTTGTGCTAATAATTAATAAATGGAGTTTATTTGGATTGTTAGTCGTGTGATGGGTTTAACAGGAAACTCAACACACTTCATGTGATGTGGGGTACATGGTGAAACCCTAACCCTTTGTTGTATCCTATATTTTTTTGGTTTATTGACAGTTGGAACACTTACTATAGGTGGATGCTTGTACTCAAGATATGTGGTAGAGGAGGCACACTTCTTATGGAAGAACTTGGAAGTTGTTTTATGTGGCATTGACATTTTCTGTATGGAACACATGTTGATGAGGATGAGACCTTGGCATAGGATGTGGAGTTATCTTGTGGAGGAGCACTAAGCACTAGAAGGAAGGGTGCTTCACCCTAGGAGAATCGATACCACATGGCACACTTCAAGAGGTTGAGCATTTGGATAGAGGGAATCTTGTTTGGAGGGCACACCACTTGTAGGTTTTTTTGGACTCGGTACACATGTGGAGGAGGATAATTGGAGCTTAGGAGCTTGTCTTCTAGAGTGTGAAACATTGTGAAGAGGATCACTTGACATGTGGAGCCTTATCCTGGAGATAACTATAATACAAAAACCAGCAATACTTCTACAAGTTGTCTCCTACCTTCTGGATTACAAATCAAATTCCAAACTAATTTGATCTATGAAAATGTTTGACAGTGAGAAGACAACGTCAACAACTTATTGAGGGTCCTCCAAAAAATTTTATTTTCCTGCCTGTTCACACTGCTATACTGCCTCTATTACCTAAGTAAATATCCCTTCTTTGAAACTGTAAAGAATTTGGAGCCTCCCTTGACACTAACAAATTACAATCCCAAATGAATAAGATTGACCAAGAGAGCATATTAGAAAATTCCATCAATACTGAATGTCATTACCTTATACTCTAGAGAAACATTAAGTTTGGATTTAGTAAAAATACAAACTTATAAGATATCTCCATGCAGGGACACAACTAGACTTGTAGTCATATTACATTGACAACAATATTCATTTATCTATGGGAAAAAAACACCAGGCAATGGATATATGAAATTTTTTTACATCAAATATCAAAGGCTACCTTCTTTGGTGGAATATCTATCCCTAAGTGACCCCATAAAATAATAATACCATCTTCCTCTCGCAAGATCTCATCAAAGTGCTCCAGAACCTGCAACATAAATTGTGTGTATATTAAGATTCAAATAACCAACTACTTCTTGTGCAGTGTGATTATCTAGGACCAATTAAACATGAAAAGGAAAGTTTAAGACTAGGAGACTTCATTCAATGATCCAGAAAATACCTCTATAGTGTCAATCTTAGCAAATATTTGTGTCTCTTGAAGATTCCCAAGCCCATCAAGATATGCGCAGGTCTATACAAGACAAAAGGAGGAAATTGATTTTACGTCAATTCGATGTTAGAATCGAGAAAAAATATTTCTAGTTGGCCTCTAGTACAGTATGTTGTTCTATAGTTTAAAGGTCAATATAAAATCCATAAAAAAAGTCAATAAAAAGGTATTAAAGAACCACATTCCCTTCTTGAGGATGGATTTCAAGACTAACATCAAGTATAGAGCTATCTAAAAAAATAAATGTAGACAAACTGGTATTTTCATTAGTCCTAGATTATTTAGCTTGTTTTATGCTTGCTTGGTTTGAAATACTTTTGTAGAATACCCCTAACCCGTTTTTCATTAGTCCTAGATTATTTATCTAATGCTTTGACTCTGAATGCTAATAAACCACATTGAAGTAGGGGCAATGGAAAATATACAAAAGTTATTAGTTTCTAAAAATTAGGAGTATTATACGACTATAATTGCTAATGGAAAAAACAAGTCCCAGAAATCAAATATAAAAGAATCTTTTGAAGTGGAAGCCAATTCAAAAGACATTTCACTAAAATTTTCAAAACCCTTTCAAGACAGATCAACAAAATTAGTGTGTATAAAGGCTAAAAAATAACAAATACAAGTTATAGAAAATATCCTTAAGATACAATACATGAGCAAATCCAAAACCATCATTCACCTTAACCAACTCCTACCTTCTCATTTAATGAGAGCCCTTTCTTTGAAACTGTGTTAGGCCTTGAGTGCACTGAAATACATGAACCTGAGCTTAGAACATCAAATAAATATGTTATGAAAAATAAATATCTCACCATAGATACCATATTTTCACTCTACAAACTCTCCAAGAGATAAGGGTACTCGACATACTAATACCCAACATGCGCAGTAGCATGGAAAAAGGAAAAAACATTTATGTTTTTTTCAAGTATGGTATTCAACATAATCAGTGAATACTCACTAATATTCTTGAGCACAAGAAGTATTTACTACCCAATACTCAATCACCATGAGAATGATAAATATAGAGCTCATATCTTGACCAAATGCTATGTGTGGAATACTCAAAAGTACTCACATGTATGGTGATCATGTTACTGACAACTAGGAAACACAATTTCTACTAATAGTCCAATATCGGTCTCTAAATTTTGGTAACCTCTAATTCTCTAACATAACTTTAGGTGTTGCTATTTCTATTTTAGCCTAGAGAATAAGTCTAGAAATATTTTGTTCCAATACTAGAATAGACCACAATTGACAAGCTATGACTATTAGCTTGGTCCAACTTTCCATGTCTAATAGGTACAAGCAAAGGTAGAGTAATTAGCGCATTTGAATAGAAAATATCTTTACCACTGTTTTCAAATGAACAATTTGCAATGTGATTATTTTCATGTCTGGAAAATGGAGTAGGGATGTATGCACTTGTAGCATGGTCTATAATTTGTGAAATTCCCTTCTGTATACTTCTATTCCCTTGTGAACTATTCCCCAGTGGAGGAAACCTGTCAAACTCTATTTCTTGGATGGAATTATCTAAACATAAAATCAAATAAACTCAAGGAACTTAGTTTTGCATCTAAGTCACTCAATGCAAAAAAAAAGATGCAAATAGCTTATTACAAAAAATTGAAGTATGTCCTTTAACAAGAAGTAATAAGTATCAAACCCTAATTGCAATATTCCTAGGCTAACTATGAATATTAGAGCACCGCAATATCTTCCATTCTGGATTAGTCCCATTTCTTGACATGTTGACAGGGACCATAGTCTCTACTACTCTTTTGTTAACATCAGTAACATGTTTCCCTACCAATTTGTTATTTTCATCAATCAATGAGCCTTTGTCAGTATGAGAAAACACCTTCATTGCTTGATGATTTTTTGACCCAAACAAACCACCATAATATCTATCTTTTTCATCATTTGCATGCTTATGTTGACCTCTGGAATATATTTTAGCATCCTATGGATGAAAACTTCTATTTTCAAGAGGCATTGATATTTCTTTGGGGTAACTACCAACAGAGGTCATTTTTTCCCAAATAGAATGGTCTTGGTGTCAACAAAGCCTACCTGTTTGGAATTATCTGTCCACTCGTTCAAAGAATTTATTTCCTCAAGTACATGAAGATGGGATTCATTGTTAATTTCTGATTTAGACTTTTAAAAGGATCCTCTTTATTAAGAAGTAGAAGGTTCCATAGTCATAGTGTTAGCCATAGATACAAGAAAAAACCACAACAATAGTTATAGAGCAACCTATTTCTATCTTGCAACAAGCTCATAGCACCTACTATGAGCTAGGAAAAAGGTGGTAAAAATTGGTACGATGTACATTTGCACCACTATATTGGCTTTATGTAACATATCCATACAACTAAAAGCTATATTTTCCATTCTTTCTTTCTTTTTTCTTTTACCAGTTCCATGTTTTGGGGCCAACTGGTTCAAATTTTGAGAACAATGAATCTATCAATATACAATAATTTTGAATAGAAATTTCCATGACATGTTCAAAATCAAAGAACAATAAATTTCCAAAACATGTCACATATTGAACAAGATAGACTCATCCTTCTAGACATATACTTCTCACAACTTGACTTGGTGGATGTCATGGACTGAAGGGATATATTTAAAGTTGCCATTTGTCAACTAGAACTAGCCTATACGAATGGTTATGCCCAATTATCTCACCATTATCCGTTATGACACCCATATAATTAGGCAATCTCTATCTGGTCAATGAAGTGTAGAGACGTTTAACAAATGACTTAGTAATCAAGGAATGTGAAAAGTTCTATCTTTTGAGTCATATTTCCAATCTGATGATATAGGCCGAGCCGTAGACCTTTCCTTGATAAGGAGGGAAATTGAATTAGTTGTGTGTATCTCCTATGCTAGTGCCAATTTTAATTATTAACGGGAATAGGGAATTATTACCATTATCAATGTTCTACTACAACTAGGATGGTTGATGCCCACACATAGTAGGCAACAATAACTACATTCCTATAAAAGGAAACCAAGGATGACCTTGTATTTGAATAAAAATAATAAATCCATACATCATAACATTATGATGTCATGGAAAATGTTTCTTTTCTAACAAGGAAATGGACCTCTTTAGAATGAATTTATAGAAAAGGGTAAGAGAGAAATTTGAAAAGGAAGGCATTGATGTTTCCTGAAAAAATGCTTTACCTAGATTTGATGGAAAAGCACATGATCATAATGGATTGAGTTCTTACTGAATTTAATTTTCCAAATAGGTCAAAATTCCCCATCAGTTGTTTAATTTAATGAGTTCTAGGACGGTGCTTCCACATGGATCCATTCAAAATTTGAACACCATTTTGTGTACTTGTACAAAGAAGGAAGGGAATTCTCAAGAAGGATACATTCTTTTTCTGGGTAGACTTGAGAGCCCATTAAAGATGTAAATAGGTAGGCATAGGAATTTACAAAACATCCATAGATGGGTTAGCCAAAATTCCATTATGGATTCCATACCACTTCATTTCTGGAGACAATTTATTAGTATAAACAAAGGTCATGGCCTTCTCCAGAGATCCATTGCCAATTACATGGATTAATGAATTGGGAGACATATTTATTTTTTTGGAATTGTTTTTGACTATGTTTGCAGAGCCTTGTATTAAAAAATGGAACTTTTCTTTTTCCATAGTATCATATTCAAGTATCAAGGTCTCTAAACCTGCCCAAGACCCACAATTTTACAGGTGTTGTCTTAAAATGTATACTAGTCTCGAGAATCCAGAAGCTGAGAGTGGTCATAATCTATTTTCTATCTATTCATTAGTTGGTCAGGATCATATATTTCTTTGGGTGATACAAAACCTGGTGCAATTTATTCCACTCAACTTTTGTAGTATTGGTTGCAACCTTTGTTAAGATAAAATAATATGTATAAATGCAACTACATTTTTAATGCACAAATTTTAGCACAAAATTTCTAGTGACCCTAGCCCATGTGAAACAACATATAAATGAAGTCAATAACACATGAAATCAACTACACATTTTTTTCCCTCTACTACGCCAAATGTGAAATTTATTGTTTATGAGCTTGGAGAGTGCCAAATGAAGAAACACTCAAAGTATTGCAAACCCTCATCTAATAACCTTGCATGCGAGCAGGAAGTCAAAACACCAATAAAGGTGACATGATCTGGCCTTGATATGTTGCAATTTGGGAATAAAAAAACAATAACTTCTTCACCATGTCCATGAATTCCATATCCCAAAATCATCTCACTCCAGGAGAAGACATCTCGACAAACATCAATTGGCACTAAGCATGGTGAAAAACATCAGCTGATGCTAAGCATGTAAGTTTAGGCCACATAGTATTTTTGTTGATGGACATGCCATTAATATCTTAGTAAGAAGCATTGCTTGCTCACTTGCATTGTCTTTTATGGACACGTCAAGTTGTAGTTACAAAGTGAACACTAAAAAGTTGTAGTTACAAAGTGAAAACAAAAGAGACCAATACATTACAAGTGTTTTCTAGACCATCTAAAAAGACCCAAGAACATCGTTAATTACTTATTATCATGTACTCAACTCCAATAGAGACCAATACATTACAAGTAGAGTCTCTACCATCTAAAAAAACCCAAGAACGCTGCTAAGTAGTAATTATCATGTACTCAACTCCAATAACCTCGGGGCCTACAAATAGAATTGTCATTATAAAGATAAAGAGGAGTGCAAGTGCTTAGTGCAAATGAAAACTCGAATGTATTGAAAACAAATATACAATACATGTTAGGACCCTGATGATAACTTAGAAAAGAAAATGATTACAAATATTTTCCATTACTTACAACTACAATAAATAGTTGCTTAAAGAAATATGAAGGTGCAATTTCCTCGTAATAGCTTATTGTTCTTTCCTCTGGATATCCAAATGCTACCAAAGATTTAAAACTCGTGCTATTACTTTGTCTTTCCAATACCCTCATATGAATACCCTCCAAACGTTGTGAATAATTTGTGCTACTGCTCAATGGTTCTCTTTTCCACCAAGAAATTGCACGTGATTTATAATAGATGGGAGGGTAAAATCTCTAACAGAAATCCCCTTATTCTCTAGAAATTATGTGAACGGAAGAGTGTAGCTTCCCATGCCATGAAATTGGACCGAATTAAACCATAAACCCTGATTTATACCCAATGTGAGGGAGAAGTTCCTATAAGAAACTCTCATATTTCTGGAAATGGGGCGAATGGAAGCTTGTAGCTCCAAATTTCAAGGGAGAAATATATTTTTTTCCTCCCTCCCTCATAAAAACATATGGGCTAACCCTCTATATGATTTTTTTTAAAATAAATTAGGGACGAATAATAAAAGTTTTAAAAAACCACTACAATACAAAAAAATCGCCCAATAAAAATTTGGAACCCCCTTAATTTCACCCATGAGTGAAATTTCGCCCCTAAATCATCTATGTCTAGATATATATATATATATATATATATATATATATATATATCGTGTGTGTGTGTGTGTGTGTGTGTGTTATTATTGTGTGTGTGTGTGTGTGTATATAGAAGAGTGTTCATTTACATCGTGTGTGTGTGTGTGTGTGTGTGTGTATATAGAAGAGTGTTCATTTACATCATCCCAAAAATTAGGCTACATGGACCATCTCGATACAGTATATGCTGACTAGATAATCATATATGTTGTAGTACAATAGTGACGAGACTATCCTCTAGTCATCCTAAGCTACATGAGTGTCATGGTAATAGACCACTACACGTGCCACTTTCCTGAGCGGTAAAAGGAAAAGGTGGTAAACATCCACAATGTAGTGGTGCAAACCTTGGTGGAATATTCTCCATCCACATGGGGGGCACCCCCACTGTCGCACCCTTGATTTTACTTGGCACCTCATGAAGTTCCTCAATGTTACCCCCTCCCCCTTGTAAAAATCCTCATTGATTCTCTTACGGTGGGCTAAATTCCATCCATATAGTCGTTTTGGTCCCACATATGTATCATAACAACAATTTGATTGGTTATACTACATCAACAATAAAAATACATATTTCAAAAACATAAAAAACATTATAAAAATTGAAAATTTCTAAAAACAATTTTCACAAGTCTTAGCGAGTGGTTCCCACTGTTCTCCGGGGGGTAATGCGAGCTCTGGGTTCCAATTAAATTCACTTCTCTAATATGGGAAGTCCTTAATGACAATGATCTACTCATCCACCAATGAACCCTGGTAGGCCCAAAATGACTTTTCATATTGCCACCTATGACTCACATCATATAATCATACCACTGCAACATATTTGTGTCACTAGGCATTGAATCTGGTACAATTTCCTAAGGTTTTATCATAGGAATAATCTCTAGGAAAAATGTGATGAAAATCATGCCATAACCAAACTATTTATGTATCCTGGTTTTGCACCTTATCAATTGGTCCTTCTAGTTCCTCAACAAACCTAGACACTGGTCAAACATTGATGGATCAAGGAATGCTCGTGCATATTAATTGTTCCCTTTTATTTCTAATTATGGTTCCATAGGGCCTACCACCTAGGTAATCATGAATAAGATTGTTCGTAATGGAATATCCATCACATCTCGGATCAAGAGATTTTTTCTTGTTCTTCTTTCTCCATGATGACAATATTCTTCAATGTAGTCCATAATTGAGCGACCCAACCCACTTGGACCTTCTGATATTACCATTGGTTCCTCACATGGTGATAGCCTAGTGATGAAGTATATTTCCTCTACCTCAATCATCAATTGGTTACTACTTACAACAAAATACCACTATTCAGGTTGCCAATACTTCCGAAGCATGTCTAACAAATATGATTGGGATCTCATATTTTGGCATATGAAGAATTTTAATAGCCCAAAATCCAATAGTGTAGCCAAATTTTGTTTTTCTCCCATTGTAGAAAAATCATCGGCCTCATGAACAAGTTACTTCCACTCAATCATACTGATAGGGTGTCTTACACATTGCAAACATCTTCCATCAAGAAAAATTAACAAATTGTTGATAAAACACAATAGGTTTGAAAATTTTGAGGGTCGTCACGTTTGAACAGTGGAAACGAGAGAAACAGATCATGAGTTACCTTATTGGTAGCACATGACTTGTCACAGGTAGGTTAAATATAGCATGTGTCTGGTCATGGGCAGGCCAAAGCCATCCCATCATTGCACATGTCTCCTTCTTGCAGGTCCTCCCAAAATTATTAATGGAGCACCATGGAGGGGGCTCCATTAATTGTTTCCCCCCTAGATCCAAATGTGGTGGGGAAAGTCCCATCACACCACCCCATTAAAAAATGGGGTCCAAATGCAGCTAAAACAAGACCTCTGAATCAGGAAGATAATCAAGCTCCACAACCAACATCAACATGGCCATTGACTACTTCACCAAGTGGGCCAAGCCCTTGCCTACCTTTTCTAACAATGACACCACTACTTCGTTATTTGTATTCAATCACATTATTTCCTGATTTTATGCTCCTAGGACCATTGCAATGGACTATGGGTCCCATTTTTTCAACAAGATGATGATCGAACTAGTCTCCAAGTTGGGTTTTCGTCATGATAACTTAGCACCATATTATACTTAGGAAAATGGTCAAGTTGAAGATATCAACCATGTTCTAAGAACCATGATCTACAGGATTTTAGGGAAACAAAATATTGACTAGCATATTATGTTATTTTTGGCACCATACGCATAACGAATGTCATCCAAGACCTCCATTTGACTTACAAAATTTCAAATCGTTTGTGGTATGAAGGCATTCCTATCGATTGAATGTGAAATTCAATCTTTGAAGCTAGTTGTAGAACTATTTGCCAAAACCTCCATTGAGGAAGAATGCCTCTTTTATTTTTACCATCTTGATGAACAATGTCATGATGCTGCATTATCCAATGAGACTCATCAGAAGTGTTTAAAATCCCAATATAACAAGTTAGTTTGACCTCATGTATTTTTAGAGGGCAACTTGATTTTGGTATATGACTAGGACCATGACACATTAGGGACAAGTAAGTTTGAACCATTGTGCCATGGTCCCTACATTCTAAAAACATCTTATATAAAGAGGCCTATGAGTTAATTGATTATGATGGAAACCCATTTTTGGAGCCTCACACTGGGATCTACCTCAAAAAGTTTTATGATTATGCCACATGGTTGCATGATTCTTTGTACACTATGTATTTTACATTTTGGAGTGGTGTGAATTTTTCTTTTATGTGTGTGGTTTGTCTTGGTTCCATGCTTATCATGCTTTATGCTTAATTTGTAGATTTCAACATCCATCTTTTTTTGATTAATATTCACAAATGATGCTATCCATAGTCCCTGGAACATTACTTCTGTTGCATCAATTATTTTCTCACCCACCAATGAATTGATGATTTCACAAGGGAATTTACCTTGGTCCTGCAACAAATATATTTCATATTATAGTGTGGTCATCTAGCTCTTATCCGAGGCTCTTTCTCTCAGCATTCATAGGTTAGTTTTTAGGCTGGACTCCCATCTAGTGGTATCTCAGTTGAATCATGCTTATCTAGTCCAAAGTCCCACATT
>SNQJ01S0028132.1:216625-242452 GCA_010110895.2 Picea sitchensis | reverse complement strand
TTTCCAACTTCCCTGTTGAATTTAGATTTTTCCTTAGATCTGGAACATTTCTTACCTCTTTCAACAACCATTGGTTTCCATTCCTTTGATTTATTTTTACCTTTCCCATTCCAACAATTTTTCATGGTGCATCATCACCCAAATGAACTTGTCCAAAATCACCTTGAACATAATCTATAAAATGTTTCCTATGGGGTGTGTCATGAAATGAATCCCCTGAATCTACTACCCAAGACTTAGAAATATTATCTACAGAAAGAATCAAATCATCTTGTAACACATCACCTGTCACATTTGATTCTTGATTTTTCTCCTATTGTCCATCACTTTGTTTCTTTGGAGCTATGCAGTCTTTCTTCAGATGTCCTTTCTTCCCACAATTCCAACACTCTATCTTTCCAAGTCTGGATTTGGATCTACCCTTCCTATAATTCCCATTGTTTCCCGAGCCCTTTCCTCTATCCTTTTGTCTTCCCCTGTTCTCCATGTTCAATTCATTACCTGATGTCTCACCCGTGCTTTTCCATCACATTTCCTCGCTAAGGATAACACCAATAACATCATCAAATTTTTAAGTGTTTGAACTAAAGAAAGAGTTACTTATAGCCATGATCAAGCCGTTCCATATTTCTAGCAACGAGCACAATATTATAAGAGACTTGACCTCATCATCAAAGTCCAATTTTACAGAATTTAGTTTATTAGTAACTGTATTAAATTCATTTAAATGATCTGCAATAGACCCACCTTCTGACATATTCATATTAAATAATATATTCATTAGAAATACCTTATTGGATGATGAGGGTTTTTCATACAGTTTAGCCAATGCATCCATCAACTCCTTCGTTATCTTTTCTTTCGAAATATTGAAATCCACTGACGCTGCCAGGCTCAGTTGTATCGTTCCTACAACCTTTCTGTCAAGAATATCCCATTCTTCGTCCTTCATGGCTATTTGCTTCTTTGCTATTCCACCCAATGGTAGGTATATATCCTTCTGATATAAATAATCTTCCATCTGCATCTTCCATGACTGGTAGTTTTGGCCATTAAATTTCTCAACCCTAAACTTTCCATCTTTCACCATTGTTCCTACTCGAACCATGAACCCTATTTTCCTACGAGTTACCTTTCACTCTAATACCAGTTTTTAGAAAAATAGGATCACAGAGAAATAAAATAAAATAAATGTGGAAATAAAACACAGAAGATACACAATACAATAGAGATACAGATATACGTGGTTCACCTAGTGTGAGCTATGTCCACTAGAGAAATTTCCAGGTCCTTCCTTTATTATTATCCATCAAATAAAGGGATAAAACCTACATCACACCCATTGTAACTTTCTCTTCTTTCTCTCACAATCTCATCACTCAGAATACAATATTCACAATGATACATAACTGCAATAGATTTCCCTCATAAAAAGAGGGTTTCCTTCTAGGGAAAAAAACCCTAACTTAACTTCTACCGTTAGATCTGTGACCATATAATGAACGGTCCAACTTTACTATGAAATTACAATATAAATTTACAAGGAAATTTTTCCTTTGGGGGCCCCTCTTGCCCCCTAACTCTACAGCGGGGGTAACCCCCCCTACACTCCCCCGCGTGGAGGAGTGTTCATTCTTCCGGGGTGTAAAGTCTTCATGGGGTATAAACACGACTGAAAAAAAGACCTCTGAATCAGGAATATAATCAGGCTCCACAACCAACACGAGGGGGTTCTTGTCACTTTTATGTTACTTCATTATCACATATGAATTTTCTACTTATGTCTTGGTGCCTATTGTTATGTTTATATTTTCCTTCATCCCACTTACCACAATTGCAGTCAGTCTTTACCTCTTTCCACTTTCATTTGCTTGACTATGTTTTGTGACCTTTACCCATGGAGAGAACTGCTGCTATGAGTGGACCTCACTTTCCAATACCTTGTTGCATTCACTTTTTTTAGGTTAGTTCCATGCGCTTGTAACATAGAAAAAATCTATTAAGCCACTCATTCTCTCCAAACAAGCTAACTTTTAAGTATTTATTTTACTTGTTAAACCATGAAAAAGACACCTCACAAGTATACTTTTATCTTTTTTTCAGGCTCATATAAACTAAATGAAAAATATACTATCGAGCACACTTTTATCTCTCTTTTGTGCTTTTTAAATCATGAAGAAGACACTAAAAAAAGAGTGGTTTTTTTTTAATCATTGATTTGTATTTATAAAAGTGGCAACGTTAGTTGTGTCACCCTTGAACATGGAACTTGTTTGCGTCATTGTCTTATAGTTGGGTTATAGCTTGTTTAGGATCCATATACCATCAGTGTGAGTCACACATACTCCTATGACTGGTTAATCTTCCAATCATTATGGAGAGTGCTTCAATTCCTCATGTGTTGTTTCACTATATTAGTGGTGCTCTTGAGTAAATGCTTCCAAGTCATCATTATGTCTTGCTATATGTTTAAGGGAAGTTAAGCCTAAGTTATCCATATGTTGTCTTATTGACAATCCACATTGTCCATCCCTAGGTCTTTTGTACTTGTTAATTATATCTCTTCACAGCATCTCTCATTGTATTCTTCATTTAAATTGATGGGGGATACATTAAGGCCCTCCTTCGATGGATCTCTTCCTGTCAACTTCAACACATTATCTAGGAGAGGGATATAGAAACCAACTATTACCTTAGAGATTGTAGTCCTCAATGGAAGTTTTCCCCATTATTGACAATGGGTATACATCATTGACTCTTGATCGATTGGTTATATGAGTATTAAAAATCAGATCCTCTATTCACACTAGCTAGATTGTACTAGGTACCTTGGGGTCCATTTCCATCATCAGTGGATCCCCTCGTGTCTGTTAATGATATACCTGAATGACCGGTAATCATATAGTTTCTACCATGCTTGACATCAATTCATTTATTTTCATGTTGTCTAATCATACCATCAGGGTTTGGGATGAATACCTTGGGTTTTGGGCCACATCACTCATTCATGATACCCATCCCAAGTTGCAATGGAGTATATCACTACTGCTTGATTACTTTGAACATTATTGGGGCACTCTCATTGGTTCTCAATGTATTATTGATGTATAATGTGAGATAGATCCACATTGTATTAGTTGGTGGCTATGATCTCTTTGATGACATGGATCCACCTTGTACTTTCTCATGGCCATGGTCCTTCCTTTCATTGCATGGATCTGTAGTGTATTTTTTCGGTGACCATGCTTTGTCTCTCTTCCAAGCATGGGTATGCCTACCTTGGGGATGATCTATATATGTCTTAGCCTGATGTATGATTGCAAGTACTCATTGGTTCCTTGACCTTCATCTCCCTCCTTATACTTCCTCACAATATTGACCATTATTGTAATGTGTTTTGGCTATTAGTTCCTTTTCTAACCTCACACATTAGGGGGCATCTACTACATCCTTATTTTCCTCCCTAGGGACACATGGAGGACCCATTGATACTTTCTTGCTAATACACCTTATTCTTCCCCGAAGTTTCACTAATTTTGAGGGAGGTCATTCTCTGAGCCTCTATCAGAGTGTGATTGGTCCCAGGATGCATCATTGTTAGCATGAAATTGGATGTTGGTTGCACTATTGTCATCCCATGATTGTTGTTGTAGAATTATAGAATTGATGAGTTACAAGGAGATCAACACTTTGTGATTTGTTTCTCTTGTGATATGAGCCTAGAGAATATTAATAAAATCAAGGTTCACTGAGTTCTAGAGATATAGAAGCATCCCCTATCCTCCTCCACAAATATATATAAAGAAGGAATTCTAAGGGAAAGAGGAGGAAGACTCATTCACATGTACATGTTGTAGAAATTTTAGATGAGATATTCTATATATATTAATCTTCATATTAGGTCAACCTTGCTTGTGTGAGGGATAAGGAGGAGTTGGAGCAAGGGTTGGGGAGGACTTATTTCATGAATAAAGGTATTTATCATGATTGATGTACTATTTCTCCATTTTTAATATAAATCAATATATTTTTCCCCTTACAATGCTTGTGCATTCAATAATTGGTACTTGCTTGTGAAATATCTAATCTTTCCTTTAGTAGATTAGGCTAGATATGGTTTAGATTTGCATTCCTTAAGATTGAAGAAGTTTGAGAAAGGTGTGTATTTTATCTTTGTGTGCATGTAGGTTGCAGGAGCTAGATATAGATGTTTGGAGTTGCACAAGCCAGGACAATGTGAGCACAACCTTCCTAAATAAGGTATTCCTTTCCATCCCACTTTAATATCATAATTAATACAAATCTGATTAATCTAGGGATAACCTTTCTATAATCTATCTTTTTGTTTGTCTTGGATCAAGGGAATATCCAAGGTAGGTATTTCTTATCCGTAGGTGAGATTTATGCAATAAAAATGTGGCATATCTAATATGGATTATGTTGAGAACAAAATAAAGGAAGATATATAACAAGGAAACACATAGATATGTTGCAAGAAACACAATAATACAGTTGAACTCATATTCTATTAATGATTGGAATACAAAATATTGTAAAATGAAAAGAACAAAAATTAGCTATAATGGTGGTAGCTTATCCCATTGCATCAAGTTACTCCATTAGATGGGGAAACTTCTGCTAAATCTGACTCTTGGTAAGCCACTTTCCCCAGTGAAGGAATTTCCTTGCTTTGATGACCTGATAGAGTTGGATGTTCTACTAGTGAGTGAACTTCATTTTGGTGTCCATGATTTGATCAACTTTCACCTATTCAATGTAGTCAAGATTTATTCTTGTAGGGGCCAAGTGTTGAACCATGTTTGAAGTGTCCAGGAGAGGTGGAAAATATGGTCAAAGTGGTTCCACATTAAATATGGGGTGCAAATTGAGGAAAGGGGGATTACTTAATTCAAAATCAATCTCACCCACAGCCTTGGTGATGGTGTAAGGACCATATCATAGTGGGAGGAGCTTCTGATGGGGTCATGTGAGACACTATTTATAAAAATGGAACCATACCTTAACTCCCACCTTAAACTTGTGTGGTACCCAATGTTGATCATGGCACTTCTTGTACTTGGCATTGGATTTCTGTAAAATATCATGAACTTGTTATTGGATGTTCTATATTGATTCAAAGAATTTGGTTGCTTGATCAACCTCGATCTGAGCATGGGAGGACTCCTCATGTGCAACTACAATCGATAGAGATACGTCCATGGGGGCCAATGGTTGGAACCCTAAGCACACATGAAAATGGTTGTCGCCAATAGAGCTATGGAGGGATATGTTGTAGCTATGTTGAACATAAGGAAGGATCTCATCCCATGTTCATGGATGTTTGTAATTGTACGTCCTCAAGATATGAACAATAATCATGTTGACTACATCTGATTTTCCATCAGTATTTGGGTGGAAGGAAATCGATTTGGTCAACTTGGTGTCCTCCACCGACCATAGGTTGGACCAAAAAGTACTCAGGAACATACTATCTAGATATAAAATAATGCTCCGTGGGAACCCAAACATGCTCAAAGAAGAGCTTAGTAGTGGCTTCGACTGTGATCCTATTCTTGTAGGGTGTCAAAACCACCATCTTAGAGAATCGATCAACGACCACAAAGAAACAGTCATTACCATGCTTTATTGAAGGTAGACCAGAAATGTAATCCATGGAGATGGAATCCCAAGGCCTCTCAGGATTAGGCATAGGGGTGTATATCCCCCATTTCTTAATGGTGGTTTTGGAAATGGCATAGGAATTATAGGATTTGATGTACTTGATGATATATTGTTGAAGCTTTAGCCAATAAAAATGATTTTGCAATACTGCCACTATTTTTTCCACTCCAAAGTGTCATGCCACCCAATTGTATTGAGCTTCCCAAATAAAATTTACACACTCACTTGAAGGAACATAGAGATGGATTAGATGGCATAGCAGTCCATCATGGATATGAAAGTATGGAATGGTTTTTCCTATGCTTAATGTCTAATATGTAGCAGAAAAGTGAGAGTTAGTATTGTATAATCGTGTCCACCCAGAGGTATCATGCCCACAAGAGTTAAGAACTGTGGTTAGTGCCATAATTGGGGGTTGAATAAGGTATTCCACAACATGGTTGGTGCTTCCCTTCTTATACTTAATGTTCAAGTGTAATTGTTGCGGGTGCGTGGACCACTTTTGATAGTAGTCATTTTATAACTTTCCTTGTGTTTACATGAATTGTAGATGCCTCTTATCAGTGTGGATGATCGTTTACTTTTCCATAATGTAATGCTTCCAAAGTTGGCATGCCTGCATAATGGAGTACATCTCTTTGTCATAGGTGGGGTATTTGTGAACAACATCAGACAATGTTTCACTGTGATAGGCCATCGAATGACCATGTTGAGTGAGGACTACACCAATAACATAATTTGAAGCATATGTATCAATCTCAAATGGATGTTGTAGCTCTATAAGAATAAGGACTAGTGCCGAGCAGAGGAGGAATTTAAAATCCTTGAATGGTTTCTATTGTGATGCATCTGAAACAAGCTTAGCCTTGGCTCCACCCTTGGTTGCATGGCTTAGGGCCCAAGTGATATGAGAGAACCCCAACACAAACTTGCATTAGAATTTGGTGAGGCCCAAGAAGTTGCAGAGATTGGTAAGTGTCTTAGAGGCTGACTAATCGTGAATGAATTAGATCTTGAATATATCCACATGCACACCCTTCTCATCCATGATGTATCCAAAATATTTAATTCTCTTCATGCTCAAGGAACACTTCTCCAAATTGGAATATAACTTGTGTTGTCGCAGGGTACCCAAGACCTTATGGATGTGCCTCAAATGTTCCTCCCAAGTTTTTCTAAAGATGAGGATGTCATATAGATATACCACCACAAAGGAGTTTGTGAATGACCACAATACATCATTCATCATCTGCTTGAATGTGGTTGGGGAATTAGTTAAGCCAAAAGGAATGACCAACCACTCAAAGAGAAATTCAAATACTTGAAGGTTGTATTCCGTAAATAACTTTTCTCAAGTGTCACCTAGTCATAGCTTGACTTCAGATCAATCTTATTGAAAAATTTGGCACCCTTGAGCCAATATAGAAGATCATCAATCTGGGGGATTGGGTATTGGTTCTTGACTGTGATCTTGTTCATGGATTTGTAATTAATACAATGTCACCATGTCTCATCCTTCTTCTATACTAGAACAACTGGGATTTTGCAAGGTGAGGATATTGGTCTAATGTGGCCCTTAAGAATTATCCCTTGGATCTAGCATTCAATTTATTCATTCTCCAAAATAGAGTGCCTATATATAAGGTTGTTAGGAAGAGGAGCATCGGGTCTCAAATCAATTATTTGTTTACTTGTAAGTACAAAGGAACTCCCATAGGTGAGGAAAATATGTCTTTGTGTTCTTCTACTATATTTTCCACCTACTTTTGTTGTGTAGAGAGACATCATGCAAAGGTTTTGGTGGTTGCAGTGATATTCCTTTCACCTTCTGACCATACCATAAAGAGGAAAAATCTGCCAGTCTGGGAGATCACCTTTCTGCACTACTTCGTGGAGAGAAAAGTGATCGTAGTAGTTGGTACTACCTCTAGTACACTGTAGAGTTGACCTCCCAAAGTAATTATGATAGTACAAGGCCTAGATTCGTAAACAACATGACACTTCCACATATATGGTTTTCCTAAAAGAAAAAAACAAAACTCAAGTCAGGAAACATCACACAATCACTCAACTTTGAAGGGCTTGATGTGATAGTGCAGGAGACATTGGTGGCTAACATGGATGTATTTTCCCTAGCTGAGCCAACTGATGGTGTATGGATGTGTTGAAATATTGTAACTGTGAAGAATATTCTAAATATAATTGAGTTATTATTATATAGATCAATCCCCTTTTGTGTATTGATCATGTCAGGACTTATGTATGACCAAATCCCCTTTTGTGGATTGGTCAAACCCTAATCAAATGATGTTAATTGAGAATTCATTCCCTAGGGATAATTAAAGTGGTTTTAGCCCAACTTGGTGAATATACACAACCCTAGAGCCTCCAAACTAGTATAAATAAGAGAAGATGATGCCTCATTCTTACACTCACTCAAGTCACTCATCTAGTGCGCAAGTTTGAAGGAAGTTGCAGTTGTTGGAAGAATGAGAGAGAGACGCATTGCTCAGTCTTGGATATTCTCTAGTGTTTGGTTTATTATCTTGGCATTGTATTGGCAATATATATTAAATATTTTTTTGTTGGGTTTTCTCCCCCATGAGGGTTTCCCAGGATAAATGTTGTGTACCTTGTGATTATGTTTCTTTCAGTGATCCTGCTTATGTTATTATTGTCTAGTAAATTGAAAAGAAATTAATAGAATCTCTAAATTTAACATGCGATCAAAGCTTGACTGAATAGAGCACCTTTCACTGGATAACAAAAAATTTCATTGTTGTCGTACAAGAAAATTAGGCATTTTTATTGGAAGAGAATTTCTGATCAAAGACCATCTATGGAAGTGCGCCCTAGCCTAGAGAACTCATTGGCATCTTGAGCACACCTTTTCAGTGACCAAAGCCTATGGAAAGTGAAACCATAGTTTTGACTAGTACCAGAAAACCAGAACTAGTACCAGAAGTACCAGTCCAGATTTGCACAGGCTCAGTTTCAAGGGGTAAAAATTGAAAATTTTGAAATCTAACAATTCCAACATACTCATCTCAGCCCAGCACATCTAGTCCCTGGATCAAAATTCCAAAATTTGAAAGTTGAAAAATTAGGGTTTCCTCATAAAACCCTAAGTTGCAGTTGTAGTACCAGTTACTGTTACAGTTGCATTACCAATTGCATTTGTAGTACCAGTTCTTTCATTACCAGTTGCAATTGCAGTGTCAATTCCTTCACGCAAATTGCAACACTAGTTGCAGTGCCAACACCATCTTTAGTACTAGTTGCAGTGAAAGTTTTTCTAAAGTGTTGGGACCGTTGTTTTATTGTCTTATTGCACACTACCCTAGCAAGACACTATCAGAGGTATGTACTTACAAATGATTAAAAAAAATGTATTATTATTCTAAAAGGGTACTTTCCTGAGAAATGATATGTTGACAATCATAGATCCAGAAGGATCTCAGATCCAACTCATTCAGAGGAATAAATGCACCCCAGGTTTGATTATATTTATATGCATCTATTTGTTATTACTTTGAAATCTAGGTTGTATACTGAAGTTATGACCATCATACTAACCCTTGGTAAAAAATTAAAGTCAAGGTGTTAGAATGAGATTAGAGTTTATTCTCTAACTTATATTTTTGTCAAGATAGGATATTGTCTTAGTATAGAGGACACATTGAAGAAATAACTTGTCATCTTAAGTGAAGGAGAGTTGGAAGAAAAACAACACACTCATTCTTGAGGACAAGACTCTAGGTTCTAGGTTTGATTAATTAAGTTGATAAGATCTACACATGACAAAGTAAACACTATAGTTGAGATAGCAGTCTTTGAACAGTATTATACTTGGTAGCATGTGATGATTATTGAGATGAATTCTTATAGAAATAATTTACCAAATATAACTAACATCTCCTATAAGAGAAACTTCTTGTTGTTCCTCCAGTTTACCATGGAGGAATGTTTGATCACAACACTAGAAGAGGGTTGCACTCATTTCATATTTTATTTCTTACTTTTGATCTTTGTCTTAGACAGGTCACAAGTGACTGATCTAAAGGAGCTATTACGAAGATTATTCATGCTATTGTTTTATTATTATTATCAAAAGAGTAGTATTCTTTTTTTGACCTTGTTTCAAGTCATACATGATAACACTGAGGAAGCTATAGTGACGGTTTCAAGAGGCAACATACTAGATGAGAGATGGAGCAGACTATCCAAGTAGTACACGTGATCGTATACATTCAGAAGATGAAGAAGAAACTACTTTTGAGATGCAAAGTATCTCATATGGAGATGGATTGTAAGGAGCAGAAGGCTCCAAAGATGATCAAACATTAGAATAATAACCCACAATAGACTTGTTCAAAGGATAATTAAGCCACCTTTATAGGAAGCATAATTCGTTTGAATTCTGACTCAACTTTTCATATTAGGACTTGGTATTCAACACCAAGTATATCTTGTAGAGACTACGAAGTACTTGTAGACTTAGAAGAAATCGAGAATAGAGTAAACTTGATCTCAGAGATGATCAAATGGGAAACGGAGACACCTTCCAGGACTCGTAGACAAATGCCAAGAGTTGAGAAGACGAGACACAAAATCTCTTGGGAAGATTCCCTTGTTTCAGTGACAGAGAAGGAAGCCAGTCAGAAGGACTGGGATATGGATTTTTCTGTGAGACTAGAAGGGAAGTCAATGTATAATTCCAAGATTGAACTAAAAGATAAATCATGTTGTAGATAAAATATGTACAAAGATGATTTGTGTCCAGAGGATTATCCCAACAAGAGGGAGAAGAATATGATGAGAAACTTACTCTAGTAATCAAAGAAATAGTTCCAGTATTCATGAAGACAACCAGAAAAAACATGATTCAAATAAAAGTATGAGATGCAGGGGGAGCAATCCCTATATTTGATATTGGGTGCCAGTTGGTGTAGTACATTAGTCGGGCCATGGAGACATGACTACAATACCAGATAGAGTTACCTCCATGAAAGAAGAAGAACTAATTTCAGTATCAGTTATTCGGCCACTCTGAGTTTCAAATGAAGTTGTTGGTGTGATAAATAAGAGGAGCTACTCCCATAGTTCAACAACTATAGTGATTCTCAGCTTCAGAGAAGGTGCAGGTGCAGAGTCCCAGTTCCAAGGGGAAGAATTACGGAGATATTATAAGACATAATATCATAGAATGAGATAGATAATGCTTTTCAAAAATCACATAGAGCTAGCACGTGATTGTGCATACTAAGTTGAAGCTGAGCAGTTGTACCAATTTGGTACAATGAGATGTGAAATTTTGATTTAAAGTTGAAGATAAAAGACTCATGTCTAGAAGTTGAAGCAATCTCCAAGAGATTGGTATGACATATTGATAGCTTTTTATGAGCTTGGAATTTACCAAGAGTAAAGTTGATCCCAATATTTACTTCAAGATTGTGGATGATGGACCAGTTATTTTTTTGTTGTATGTGGATGAATTATTCTTAACCGGAGAAGAAAATATCATCAAATATTGTAAGAATAAGCTTGCTTTAGAATTTGAGATGAAATACCTAGGCCTGATGCATTATTTCTTAGGTCTTGAAGTTTGGCAGATCCTAGAGAAGATCTTCCTTAACCAAGGGAAGTACGCAGCTTAAATACTGAAGAGGTTTCATATGTTGGAATGTAAAGCCATGAACACACCCATCAAGACAAAGTTGAAGCTTCTGGTTGATAATTCGTCCAAATCGGTTGATGCTACATTGTACAAAAAGATCATTGGATCGTTGATGTATCTAACAAATATCAGGCCAGATATATGTTTTGTTATGAACACCTTGAGTCAGTAACTGGTAGAGCCCCGACGTGTTCACCTTGTGGTTGAAAAACATGTGATGAGATACCTTAAGGGTACGTTCGACCTTGGTCTCTATTATACTGGAGATCATGACTTCAGACTGATTGGTTATACAGATTCAGATTGGGCTGGAAGAGTTTCTGATAGAAAGAGAACTTCAGGATGTTGTTTCAGTTTGGGGTCATCCATGACTTAATGGAAGAGTAGGAAGCAATCTATTATTTCTCTCACCATGAAAAAAGCATAACACATTGCTGCATGTTCTGCCAGTTGTGAAGCCATATGGCATTGGAAGTTGTTGACAGGTCTATTCGATCTGGAGATGGAAGTCATCGAGATTCTATGTGATAACCAGAGTTTCATAAAGATGACAGAGAACCTTGTGTTCCATGATAATTTGAAGCACATACAAATCCGATATCACTATATTTGTGATATGGTGCATAGAGGAGCTGTAAAGTTCCAATATGTTGTCACAGATGACTAGGTTGCAAATGTGTTGACCAAGCCTCTATCTCTTGTAAAGTTTGAATACTTTCGAGATAATATTGGTATAGTATGAAAGGACCTCCCTCGAAAGGGGGAGTGATGTTGATGATATTATGGTATCCTGACCAACAATGGGTAGCTCAGTTAGGATTTTATATCCTAGGGGACTGATCATCCCTGGACATATCCCGAAGGTCTGTAAGGATGGTCTGTCAGAGTACCTGTGCATGTATATTCCAGTTGTGGTTAGTAGTGGTAGATCCATTAGGATTTTTTTAATCCTAGGGAATCTTATGATTCCTGGGAAGATCCCAAANATGACCTATTCCATAGGTCATAACAGAGTACCACAAAATGTTGTTGTTACACCTACCTCATTCTATTACCATATGTTGATGATGTTGTTATATCAACCTAATGTTGATGATGTTTTTATCTCGGCCTCGTGTTGATGATGTTGATGATGTTGTTATCTCAACCTAGTGTTTATGATGTTGTTTTCTCAGCCTTGTGTTGTTGATGTTGCTCCAGCCTCGTGTTGTTAATGTTGATGTACTAGCCTCGTGTTGTTGATGTTGGTGTACCAGCCTCGTGTTGGTAATATTATTATTCTAGCTTCATGCTATTGATTTTGATGCTACTTCAACTTCATGATGAAGATGATAATGTTTCAGCTTCAGCTTCATGATAAAGATGATGATGATGATGATGCATTTTCAGCTTCATACTGAAGATGATGATGATGTTGCTACTTCAACTTCATGTTGAAGATGTTGATGATGATGTTGCTACTTCAACTTCATGTTGAAGATGTTGATGATGATGTATCAATCTTGTACTAATTGATGATGATGTATTAGTGTTATACTAATTGATGTTGATGCAGAGAATGATGATGATGATGCCATTCCAACTCCATGATGTGAGTGATGATTATGATGTTATTCCATATCCATGCTATGAATGATGATGATGATACTATTCCATATCCATGCTATGAATGATGATGATGATACTATTCCAACTCCATGCTGTGAACAATGATGTTATTGATGATGAGAAAAACTTCTGATGATTTATAGATGTACCAGTCAATGTTCTAAATGTTGATGATGTTGTTTCCCTCTCTCTCTCCTGATGATATTGTATTGTAGAATACCCTTCTTGTTAAGGGGGAGTGTTGAAATATTGTAACTGCGAAGAATATTCTAAATATAATTGAGTTATTATTATATAGATCAATCCCCTTTTTTGGATTTATCATGTCAAGACTTATGTATGACCAAATCCCCTTTTGTGGATTGGTCAAACCCTAATCAAATGATTTTAATTGAGAAGTCATTCCCTAGGGATAATTAAAGTGGTTTTAGACACTAGTTGAAGAAGTCATCCCAACTTGGTGAAGAGACAAAACCCTAGCACCTCCCAGCTAGTATAAATAAGAGAATATGGTGCCACATTCTTACACTCACTCAAGTCACTCATCTACTGCGCAAGTTTGAAGGAATATGCAGTTGCAGAAAGAAGGAGAGAGAGGCGCATTTCCCAATCTCGGATATTCTCTAGTGTTTGGTTTATTATCTTGGCATTGTATTGGAAATCTATATTAAGGAAGTTTTGTTGGTTTTTCTCCCCCATGAGGGTTTCCCATGATAAATGTTGTGTACCTTGTGATTGTGTTTCTTTCAATGATCCTTCTTATTGTTAATATTTTGGTGTAAATAAAGAATATATTCTTGTATATTTGTTTTAGTCAAACCTTTAAAAGTTTATTATAATTATATTGTACAAGTCTGCTCAACATAAATTATTATATTATTGGCATTTTACTTATTATGGGTTAGTTAGGTGAAGAGTCACGTCTCTTCATGAGACATTGTTTTGTAGAAATAGAGGATAGGTTCCTCTCATTTGGACACACACTCACACACTTCTCTTGTGCATCTTGGAGCACATAAGAAGGTCCAGTGCACAAGTCTTGGAGACTGGTTCTTTTGGTGTTTTGGTCTTGGTATTTCTTGGAGAGCTATATTGCATCATTGTATTGGTTGAAGGAATCTATATTGCGGATTTTGGTTGTTGGGTTTTCTCCCCCATGAGGGTTTCCCGAGATAATATTTATGTTCTATTGTATATGTGATTGTGTATATTTTAGTGATCCTATTACAATTGCTATTGGATTAAGTAATTGTAATTGTGTAACTAGAAAATTTAAAATTTCAACATGGTATCAAAGCAGGCCTGAATAGAAGCCAATTGTAGATCTAGAAGCCTAGAGATAGCTTTCAGACAAACCAATACCATCATAAGGTAGGATGACTACCAGAACAAAGATCAATGAGAAACTAGATGGAGCTGATAACTTCAAGGCCTGGAAGTACAGAGTAACCCTCCTTCTTGAAGAACATGAACTGGATAAGTTCATTATAGAAGAGGTTCATGAACCTCAAGGAGATGAAGCTAAGGAAAAATATAAGAAGGAAATGGTGAGAGAAAAAATGATTATTGTAGACTCCATTAAGGACCACCTTATCCATCATATATCATCATTATCTTCTCTAAATAAAATGATGGACACCTTAACTCATATGTTTGAGGGAAGCAACATAAATTGAAGAATGACTCTAAGATATCAGTTGAAGAATGTGAAAATGCAGAACTTAGAAACCATTCACTCCTACTTCTCAAGAATGAATCAAATCAAGGAGCAGATAGAAGCCATTGGTGACTCAGTACAAGGAGAAGAGATGGTGATGACTACCTTGAATGGCCTCCCAAGGTCATGGGATGCATTCATCCAAGGAATTTGTTTAAGAAATAAGCTTCCCAATTTCAGTAGGATTTGGGAAGATTGTAACCAGGAAGAAGCTATGATAGTTGTAAGAGAAGAAAAGATGGAAGATGAAGATCAAGACCTAGCCACCCACACCAGGAAAGGAAAGAACAATAAGGATAATTCTTTACCTAAGAAGTTTAAGATGGGTCAAAGAGACAAATCAAATATCATATGTTACTGTTGTCGGGAATTGGGACACTTTATTAGGGATTGCGCCCTCATTATGGAAATTAAGAATAAGAAAGGAAGTAAGAGGCATAGAGCTCACACAACTGAAGATGATGAGCCTCCCAAGAAGGTTGCAAAGAAAGATGAATCTAGTGATTAGGATTATGTTCTTATCTCATCCCTCATAGGTACTGTTACTCATGGAAATGACACTTGGTTGATAGACAGTGGTGCTTCCAAGCACATGACAGGCTATGAAGACTCCGTAACTAAATTTATTCATAAAGATTCACCTCACAAGGTGAAATTGGGTGATGACTATTAGTATCCAATCAAACATGTTGGAGAAGCTTCCTAAAAGTTAAACTCAGGAAATCTAATGAAGATGAAGGAAGTTCTCTATGTTCCAGGTTTAAAAAAGAATCTTCTCTCAATTTCAGCATTGGACAAGAAAGGATTTAGAGTATCATTTATTGATGGTAAAGTTCTTATGTGGCCTAGAGGGAAGACCCTTGATAATGCAGTAGTGATTGGATTTGAAGAAGGAGGACTTTAAAAATTAAAAGGACATTCAAACTCCGCAATGATTCATGATATTGTGAATCCTAGTGAACTATGGCATAGGATATTTTCTCACCTACATTACAAATCTCTTCCAGTTGTGAGAAATATGGTGACAGGTCTTCTAGAAATCCAAACTATACCAAATGTTGTGTGAAAAGGATGTGCACAAGAAAAGAACGTGAAGCACTCCTTTCCCAATAGAGATAACAGATCCAAAGGAGTTTTGGACATCGTGCATTCAGACGTATGTGGACCGATGTCGACAACACAAATAAGTGGGTATGTATATTATGTATCTTTCATTTATGATTACTCATATAAAACTTGGATTTATTTGTTAAAAGAAAAGAATGAAGTTTTTGGAAAATTCAAAGAGTTCAAGGCTTTGGTAGAAAACTTGACAGAGAGGAATATAAAGACCTTGCGATCAAACAATGGAGGTGAATTCACCTTAGAAGAAATCAAGGATTATTGCAAGGAAGTTGGGATTAAGAGGGAGCTTTCTACTCCCTATAACCCTCAACAAAATGGAATAGTTGAAAGGAAGAACTGGACAATCATGGAAGTAGTAAAGGCCATGATCCATGATCAAGATCTTCCTATGCATCTGTGGAAAGAAGCAGTGAAAATGACAATGTACGTGCAGAATAAAAGTCCCCATAAGGTGATTGAAAACAAGACACCCGAGGAAATGTTTCAGGAGAGAATCCAGAAGTTAGAAATTTTAAAATATTTGGTTTCCCTGTATTTGTTCACATCCCCAAGGAAAAGAGGACAAAGTTGGACACTTCCGGACGAAAGGGAATATTTGTTAGTTACAGTGACACATCGAAGGCTTACAGCATATACATTCCTGGTCACTAGAAAGTGGAGATCAGCTGAGATGTAACCTTCGATGAGAATGTAGATTTCAGTAAATCTAAACAGATCCGTGCAGAAGAGGCACATGAAGAAGAGAATGAAGTTCCTAAAGTTCTAGATTCACTTGAACCAGAGGAAGTCATTCCAAAGGATAATGACATGGTAGAACCTCAGAAACCAGTCAAGATACCGTCTCACAAGAGAATACCAACTTGGGCACAAGAGCTTATCATAGATGCAAAACGAATTGGTGCCACGGAGAAATATTTCATGGAAAGTAAGAAGTCGAAGTCATATTCCAGCTACATGGCATTCATGTGTGACATAATGGATGCAAAAACTTCCAGTTATGAAGAGGTTGCAGAAAATCAAATATGGAAAGATGCCATGGAAGAGGAATACTAGTCCATTATGCAGAATGATGTTTGGGATGTGGTTCCCATACCAAAGGAAAAAGATTTTGTGAGTTTGAAATGGATCTACAAGATGAAACACACAGTTGATGGCAGTATTGAAAAATATAAAGCAATATTTGTGGCCCGGGGTTTCTCTCAGAAGGAAGGGATTGACTATGAAGAAACTTTTTCTCCCGTAGCAAGATATACCTTGATCAAGACTATACTTTCATTGGCCGCTATGATGAAATGAAAGGTGCACCAGATGGATGTAAAGATAGCCTTCTTGAATGGTGAAATAAAAGAGGAAGTTTATGTGGAGAAACCACTTGGATTTGAGACACATGACAGGGAGACTCATGTGTGCATATTAAAGAAGGCTTTATATGGATTGAAGAAGGAACCCAGAGCATGGTATGGTAGGATTGACAATTTTCTGATGAGCTTGGGTTTTACCAAGAGCAGTCTAGATCCTAACCTTTACTTTAAGGTTGAGGATGTGAACTGGTGATACTACTGTTGTATGTATATGAACTATTTCTAATAGGTGCGAAAAATCTCATCACTGAATGTAAGAGAAAATTGGCTGCAGAATTTGAGATGAAAGCTTTAGGAATGATGCACTACTTCTTGGGACTAGAAGTTTGGCGGAGATCAGATGGGATTTTCCTAAATCAAAGAAAGTATGTTGTGGAAATATTGAAGAGGTTCGAGATGTTGAACTGTAAGGCCATGGTTACTCCGATGGTATCAAATCTTAAGTTGTTGCAAGATACAACTTCAGAGATTGTGGATTCTACCTTATACAGGTAGATAGGAGGCTTGTTGATGTATTTGATGAACACAAGACCAAATATATGTTTTGTTGTGAAAACCCTGAGTCAGTATTTGGAGAATCCCAGACAGGTTCACTTGGTTGCAACAAAACATGTGTTGAGGTACCTTAAGGGTACTCTAGATCATGGTCTTTGGTATAGATCTGACCATGAATTTGGATTGTATGGATAATCAGATTCATATTGGGCCGAAAATATTCCTTACCGAAAGAGCACTTCCAGATACTATTTCAGTCTTGGCTCCAATATGGTCTTGTGGAGCAACATAAAGAAATCATGTGTGGCACTCAGTACGAATGAAGCTGAGTATGCGACAACATGTGCAGCGAGCAGAGAAGCAGTATGGCTTCGAAAGCTGTTGTATGGGTTATTTGGTCTTGGGTATGAGGCGACCTGCATTTGGTGTGATAACCAAAGTTGCATGAAGTTGTCAAAGAACCTGGTGTTCCAGGACAGGTCAAAGCATATTGAGATCAAATACTACTATATCAGGGATATGGTACAGAGGGGAGTAGTGAGGCTCTAGTTCGTGACTACCAAGGATTAGGTTGCGGATGTGTTCACCAAGCCATTGTCGAGGATGGAGTTCAAGTACTTCAGGAACAAGATTGGTGTGGTCCCTCTTCAGAGGGAGTGACAGATGGAAAAATCTCATCCAGCATGAAAAAGGGTTGGAACTGAGATAGGAGTGCACATGATCAGGTATTGATGCATCGTAGCGAGTGGATGTTCTAGGGACATTTTGTAGCTATTGAGAGCTACCCACAAACCTTGGTTTCATGGAGTGAAGTCATGTTTCATTATGGATATCCAAGGGTTGGCACTAAGACAAGAGTGCACATGATCAGGTACTAATGCATCACAGGGAGTGGATGTCCCGGGGACATGTTGTAGTTATTGAGAGATACCCACAGACCTTGGTTGCATGGGGTGAAGTCATGTTGCACTATGGATATCTGAGGATGTATAGATTCACATGTTCAACAGTCAATGTATGTGAGCTCGTGTGATATCAGACTTGGAGTCCGTGTCTGGAAAAAATACCTTCCTAGTTAAGAGGGAGTGTTAATATTTTTGGTGTAACTACGGAATATATTCTTGTATATTTGTTTTAGTCAAACCTTTAAAAGGTTATTATAATTATATTGTACAAGTCTACTCAAAATAAATTATTATATTATTGGTATTTTACTTATTATGGGCTAGTTAGGTGAAGAGTCATGTCTCTTCATGAGACACTGTTGTTTATAAATAGAGGATAGGTTCCTCTCATTTGGAAACACACTCACACACTTCTCTTGTGCATATTGGAGCGCATAAGAAGGTCCAATGCACAAGTCTTGGAGACTAGTTCTTTTGGTGTTTTGGTCTTGGTCTTTCTTGGAGAGCTATAATGCATCATTGTATTGGTTAAAGGAATCTATATTGAGAATTTTGGTTGTTGGGTTTTCTCCCCCACGAGGGTTTCCCAGGATAATATTTGTGTACTATTGTATTTGTGATTGTGTATCTTTCACTAATCCTACTACAATTTCTATTGGATTAAGTAATTGTAATTGTGTAACTAGAAAATTTAAAATTTCAACACTTATGCTATTATTGTTTAGTAAATTGAAAAGAACTTAATAACAGCTCTAAATTTTACAAGATAAGGGTGTGTTTTCGTTGTTAGGTTCATCCTCTTAACAAACTCTACTAATATTAGGTTCTTCTGGAAACCATTGTCAATAATGAAATGGAGCGGGGTCCCCTTCACCCACATATGTGAGTGGAATAGGTTTTCCCCTTATTCAGGATCCTCCGGTTCCTTTTCTTGGACCATTGTGGTAGCGATGGTGACATTTTTTTCTACGCCAATGATATGTTTTCCCTATCTAGTTATGAATCATAGTTTGAGCTGACATCTAACTTTGGGTTTTCATCTCAACCAACAATGATTGTTTGGAGAGACATTAATCAGTGTTGTGCCAAGGTATTTTGTGGAACTCACACCACTTTTTAGTGTCCTTCTTCGATGATCCAAGTGGATATTGGTGGCCACCCATCTATTCCATTGGCTCGAAATACAATTTCCCACCTTGGCAGTTTTTCTATAGTTTTTCGGGTCCCAAAATTTTGGGTCTATTTTGAGACCCTAAATGATTTTTTTTTTAGGTTTGGGAGCCTAGGTGATAGCCTATACTTGGTAAAAATGTGTTCCTCTCAGATATACCTTTTCAATGAGCTATCGTTCACCCCAAATAGAGATTGTACACAAAAGTTACGCCATCAGGAAGTTGATGTATTAACTACCCCTGTTGGGGCCCGCAAATCTTTTGGCGTTTCATCTTCTAGGGTTAGGGTTTTGGATTTTATTTATGTTAAAAAGACCTTTGGAGCCTCATTGTAAACATAATATTATTGTAAATGAGTGTAGCAGTCACATCTCTTCTCAAAGATAAGCTTCCACCATTCTAGAGAATTCATTCACTTTGTATTTTTACAGTTTCTATACATTTCTTTCATTAATAAAAATTGTGCATTATTGTATCTCTGTGTTTCTTGCAATATATATGTGTATTTACTTATTATATTTCCACCTTCATTTCATTCTAAAAATAATCCAGATCAGTGGCATCAGAGCAGGCTTCTTCTTGTTGTTTCTTAGTGCATGTCCTCGACGAGGTCATGGTATAAAGAGTTGGTTTTCGAGCTATTTTCTCTTGAGAACAACTTCTCTTGCCATCCCAAGTGGCCTCCCATGGTGGAAGAAAAGAGAGACAATAGATTAGAATATTATATTAATCTATTGCTTGAGGAATACCTCACGCGACAAAGGGACAAAATGATGGAGAATTTTTTCCAAATCCTGCTATGACTGTCGACAACAGTAGATGCGTCTTCATCAAGCAACCACTTTGGAAGCACTACCTCTTTCACGGTACAAGTTAATTATGATATTCTCGTGTTTGAAGGTCAAATAGATGTGGATTCTTTGGAAAAGTGGTTAAATCTGCTGGAAGGTTATTTCTCTAACCACAATTTTTCTGATAGAGGCTCCTCAACATTGTCCCTCATGTCAAATATTGTTGGGAAACTTACCGGGAGAAAAATTCCATAGTGGAATCTGGAATATTTTGGGTCGAGCCCACTTGGGATTTTTTTGTGGATGCAGTCAAGGAACAATATTACCATGTTGGAAACTATGATGAACAATACATGAGATGGACCACACTGTGTCAATGGCAGGGCCAAATAGTGCCAGAGTTCACAAATAACTTCCATACCTTGCGCACCAAGATGGGTATCAAATACTTCGAGTGAAATTTGGTTTTGAAATATCGTGGGGATCTACATAGGTACATCCAAACCGAAATGGAGTTTCTAGACATCTCATCAATGGGATATGCTCATTGATATGTTGTCAAAATTGAGCATAAATTTAAGAAACATAACAACTGAGAGTTCGAGTCTGCAAATAAGCAACAATCAAAGTATGGTAAATATGGCCCTAACTCACAGAACAACCAAACAAAAAAAAACCAGTCCAAGCCATAGGAAAATAAGGGTAAAAGGAAGACAAAGAAGGACACTGGAAAGTGGTGCGACTTCCACAAAATCCCTTGGCACAACACTAATGAATGTTGCTCAAAACAGTCATTGGTGGTCGAGCTCAGAGAAACATAAATGAGCCCCAAATCAGACCCTAATTCATAAAACAATAATAGGATATAGATCATTGATGCAAAGCCCACTACTACTATTGCAACCACAACAATCCAACCAGAAGAACCAAAGGATCCTGAGGAGGGCGAGCGCCTTTTCCATTCACAGATGTGGGTGAAGGGGACCTCACTACATTTTATTGTTGATAATGGAAGCCAGAAGAACCTCATCTCAACAGAGTTTTTCAAGAAACTGTATTGTCTGAAAACACCACACCCGCAACCATACAACATCGAGTGGCTTCACCAGGGTCGGGATATTTGCGTTAAAAAATAGTGTCGCTGGTCCTACAACATCAAGCCCTTCAAGAATAAGGTATTGTGTGATGTTTCCCCAATGGAATTATGTGATGTTCTATTAGGAAAGAAATATATGTGAAATATTCATGATTTTTATGAGTCTCGACCCCATAGTGTCATTGTTACATTGGAGGGTCAAATCTACAGTATACCATAAATAGTTTCGACTACTATCCCAACAAAACAATGTCGCAAAGTAATCTCTCATATTGCAAAGTTCAGCTTCTTCGTGATATGGTCATAAGGAAAATAGAAGGACAATGCAACCACTTCATCCTTGACCCAAGACCTTTCTATCCCGCAGAAGCAGATCGACAAGATCGTAGAAGAGCACAAAGATATTTGTACTTCACCTATGGGGGTGCCTCCACACTACCTAGTCAAGAAAAGTATTGAAGGCTCCCTTCATACTCTTCATGTTGCATCTTCACCAACAGAGTCATCCCACACTTAGGAGGATCATGTAGCTACATTGGTTGAACATATCCATCCCCTCTAGAAACAGGTTCATGATAGCCTCCAACAAGCTAAGCAGGACAACTTCTTCAACAAGGCAAGAAGCTCACCAAGGTTTAGATTCAAAAAAATATTCCCCGGGAACTTGATGCAATGGAGACCATTGCTTCCTAATGGGGGAGGAATGATTAAGGTGGATATCGATGGCCACCCACCTATTCAAATGGCTTGAAATACAATTTTCCACCTTAGTATTTGTTTTACAGTTTTTCAGGTCCCAAACTTCTGGGACCGTTTTGAGGCACTAAATGATGTTTTTTGGATATTTGGGGGCCCACGCAATAGTATGGCCTAGTCAAAATGTGTTCCTCTTGGATAGAAATTTCCAACGAGTTATCATGCACCCCAAAAGGAGATTGTATGAAAAAGTTATGCCCTCGGAAAGTTGAAGTATCAACTACCCCCATCGGGGCCCGCAAACCTTTTGGTGTTTCATCTTCTAGGGTTAGGGTTTGGGATTTTATTTATGTTAAAAATATGTTTAGAGCCTCATTGTAAACATCATCTTCTTGGGAATGGGCGTAGTCATCACATCTCTTCTTAGAGATAAGATGCCACCATTTTAGCGAGTTAATTTAATCTGTATTTTTACAGTTTCTATACGTTTCTTTCATTAATAAAAATTGTGCATTACTTTATCTTTGTGTTTCTTGCAATATGTTTATTTATTTACTTATTATATTTTCGCCTTCATTTCATTCTCAAAATAATTTGGATCATTCAAATTCTTGTTACCCTTCTTTGCTTGTGGCTTGGAATGGTTGTCGTGGGGTTGGCCATCCTTTATCTGTCCTTTGTTTTGGGAGTTAGTGCAGCCTTTATTGTGCTTCTACTATGATGGGTTTGCAAAAATGAAATCCCGCTTATTTATTTTGTTTAAATTTTGCTCAATCTTGACAACATATCGGTAAGCGGCTCCCAGTGAGGAGGTGTCCAGGAACTCCATATCTATTTGGAAGTACTTATGTAGGCCACTATGGTACTTTAGAACCAGGTGCTTCTCAGAGTCGTTAATACCCATATTTGTGCGTAGGGTATGGAATATTTTGGTGTACTCTGACATTGTTTGGTCTCTCTCATGACGCAGAGTTGTCCATCTCGTGTATTGGTCATTGTAGTTTCCAATAGTGTAGCATTTCTCCTTGAGGGCATCAACAAAATCCACCCAAGTGGGTTCTGACCCAAAAATTGCAGACACATCTATGACATTTTGCTCATAGTGAATTTTCCACCAATCTCTGATATGGTTAAAGGATTTAAGGATCACAAAGGTGATTTTTTCACTGTTGAAAAAATTTTGGACAAAGAAATAACCCTCTACCAGACTTAATTGTTTTTCCAAAGCGTCAATGTCTATCTAGCCTTCAAATAAAAGAATATCAAAGTTAACTTGTCCCTTGAAGGGTGTCACACCTTCGAAGTGACCATTAGTTGAAGGTGCCTCCATTTTTATTGGCATTCGTCGAAGGACCTTGGAAAAATTATCCATCATCTCGTTCTTATGTTGCATGAGGGATTCCTCAATCAACAATTTGATAGGATCTCATGCTCCATCATATCGCTTTTATTCTTCCATTGGAGGATTCTTGGGCCAACGAGAGAGTTCTTCCCCAAGCTCAACCAGTTCAAGACATAATTCTTGATAGCTTGACCTCATTGGGGACATGCACATAGAAACAACAAAAACCAAATTGTTCTAATACCACTGATGTGGATTATGTTGAGAATGAAATGAAGGTAGAGATATAACAAGGAAAAACATAGATATATTGCATGAAACACAATAATATATTTGAACTTATATTTTATTAATGAATGGAATACAAAATATTGTAAAATGAAAAGCACACAAACTAGCTAGAATGGTGGTAGCTTATCCTTGAAGAGAGAGATGTGTTGGGTATGATCATTCACAAGAATCTAATTACAAAGAGGTTGAAAAAGGCCTTTTAACAAAAAGCATCAATGAGAAAACCCTAAACATCCAAAATCATAACTCCATAGGATGAAACACCAAAAGATTTGTGGGCCCCGATGTGGAAAGTTGATACGTCAACTTGCCGAGGGCATAACGTTTTCATATGATCTTCGTTTGGGGTGCTCGGTAGGTCGTCAAAAAGATATAATTGAAAAGTACAAATATGAACATCATAGAATCTACCTCCATATTCTGATTGAGCATTATCATCCCAAAACAAATGTCATTTAGGGCCTCAAAATGACCCCGAAAGTTTGGGACCCCAAAAAATGTAGAAAAATTACCAAGATGTGGAACCATTCTGAATTAGTGGAACAAGTGGGTGGCTACCAATATCCACCTCGATCAATATTTCTAGGAAATAATTTATCGATGGCATAATCTGTGTCGAGGAAAATGGTTTTCTTGGGAGAAATGCATTTTGAAACAAAAATCGTGAATTTGTGAAGCAATGTTGGCATCGATGATTTCAAAATTTGCAAGGAATAAAAGGAGTTTCCCATATTAGATAGAGATTGACATGGAAGCTTCGAAATCATAAAATATTGAAAAGAGATTAAAAAATTAGAATCAACTTAAAAGGGGCCCATACTATTTATCCTTCAAGAGAATGAAATGAAAAAAAAATAGTAAAAAGGAGATTGTTGCTATCACAACATACCCTTAATTTTGGTATTGTGTAACTAAAGTTGTGAAGATATAAATTGATATTTTAAAGTTATTTTTGGAATGATAAACTAGCTATCCAACATATCAATTCTAGTACTCTATAATTTATATCTAAGAAGTAGTTTGAAATTGTTGTATTCATACAAGAGCAATACTCTTGTACCTATTGTATTAATATGAGGAATTATGTATGTTATTTTGAGAATCAAAATCAATTCTGAATTGATATTTTTGTGTTGGTATCGAGAGAATCATTTTGCCTCATACGCATGTAAATTTGAGTTATAGTTTCATATTTGAAATCATTTCCTTACACTATAATTGATTGGTTAAATAGGTGAAGATATCACGCAGTGATATCGGAGTTAAATTTGCAACCATAGTTGCATTAATTGTTGTATTTAATTAAGATATCACACCATAATATTTAACTTGCTATCGCTCACACGTGTTTGTATTTATTTGGTTTAATTTTAAAAAAATCAACAAGTAGTATCCAACATTGACATTGCAATCATAGTCAACCAATGTTGGAATTAACACATAGTAAGTTAAGAAGACAACTTATGAAACATATGGTTAGGCTGTATACTTACATATAAGTGCATAATTGATCGTTGTGATTCCCCATTCTAACTTGAGTAGAATAAATTTTAGAGTAACTTTTATTTCCAATCATTTAGATCTCATCGTAGAATAGATGGTTTAGTATAAAGTCTTTACTCAAGTAGAAGTGACAATTTGATTAATGGTATAGTTCTAATTTGATTTAAATCATAGTTGATTTAAATGTTAATAGACTTTGTATAGTATATAACATTTGTAAATTAAGAGGAAAATAATCTAAATATATACATATATATAATCTTAGGTGTTACGAGTAACTAAAGACTTGATAACATGAATACAATCGTTAAATTGTAGCGCGAAGGTCTTCTGAATACCACTTAATCAAGTCTTTAGTTACTCGTA
>SNQJ01S0028132.1:190430-204102 GCA_010110895.2 Picea sitchensis | reverse complement strand
CATTTAGGCCCCCAAAATGGCCCCGAAAGTTAAAACCTGCTAAAAATAGTAAATTGCCAAAATTGCCAGAAAACTGTTTTGAGCTAGTCGGAAAAGGTGGGTGGCCACCGACATCCACCTGGATCAATGGGGCTTGAAGCCCACAAGTGGATGATAAGGGAATGCATGGCGGATGAGAAAGATCAAACTTGGAAGGCATTAAAGATGACTTGGATGATGTAGCCTATGCTCCACATGCCAAACATTTTTCTAGGAGAGGCAAAACGTCACATCTAGAGGCATGGGATCACCTAAGGGGGTTAGGGCTTGGTGGTGAGGTGAGATGCATTGGCACAAGGACGTTTTGAAGGAATAATGAAGGAAGTGGTCTTGATTCTTGACATGTGGCTTTGGGAAGCCTCTCCACTCTCCCCCATCACCACCGACCTCTTTTTAGTGACAAAACATCCCCTAGAGGGGTGACGTCTATATGGATTAGGGTTTTTATTATGTGCAAGAATGAATTTTAGATGAATTGTTTAATATTTTTTTAAGGGGGAAATATTAGGGTTTTTGACCCCTATTCTTGTGGTTTACCCCTAAATATGTGGGCAAGTCACCTTAGTGACATTTTGTATAAATAAGATACCATAAGGTCTCATCATAACATAACTCTCCTGCTTGTGAGAAGGCATTGGTCTAAAATTTTAGCTACCTTTGGAAAATTGTTTCTTTTATGATTTTGTTTATGACTATCTTTTGGTGAATGGTTGATGGAAGTGTTACGCTAGCCTTGAAAGGCTTATCTTTTTCTCTTATGGTGGATTATATTAGCATTTTCCTTGAAATTGGTATGGTCTTTTACTTTCATGTTATCATTTGTTTCAAGTCAAGGTTATTGTGCTAGGAACTAAGTGTGAAGTATAAGGATTTACATCCCCACTCTATTATTCATCATTTTTATGCTTAATATTGTTGATGTTGCAAGGGTTTGGTTGAGGAAGTAAGAGGATTTACACCCCTCATCTTCAAACCCTAGCTAGAGATACTTTACTTGGGGAGTAAGAGGATTTGCACTCCCAAGGAGGTAGTACCTCTAGCTCTTTCTTTGCTTGACTCCATTAACCCTTTTTTCAAAGGAACTAGTCATTTATTTGTTGCATTAGAGATATAAAATTGTTGCCTCGGGAAACATGATTTTTGTGAATTGTAAGTCTATCTCTTTTGGAAAGTTTTCTTTGAGCCCTTGGCTCTCTTGCCTAATTGAGGTGTTCTCTTTCTCCCAAATTATTTTCTTGATGCACTTACTTGTTTCCTACATCCATAAGGCTGTAGAAAAACCTAACCCTAGATCACTAATATCTCACAAACTAACCCTATGAATCCCCCCAAAATTTACTCACCTAATCTACTAATTAGGGCGCACTTTTTCGGATAATTTGAGGCATGTTTTGGTGGTTTATTTTTCATTTTTAAACCTATGAATTCTACATCCATAAGGATGATAATTGGCTGTAGAAAACTACTTCATGACAACCCTCTTGTTTAGTCTCAAATTGCCTTATATAATTTATAGTCATTTGCAGATTTTGTTTTGGACATTATTAACTAATATTGTGTTCACTTCATGCTGATTAGACATATTTGTTTGTTGATATACATTAGTTATTAATTTTTTTTATTAGGGATAGAAATATTCACTTTCTTTTCCACTTGATTATATTGCAACACATGCTTGTTTTTCTTGTGTCTCGGGAAAGTATTCTACCATTTGCAGGTTACTCACATACTTAGAAACCCTTGGAAATTCCCAATACCTCATTCCAAGAAATTCATACCATTTAGACTTTACCTTTAGGGAATTCCTTTCCATATTCATCTATCTCCGTCTCATTCCCCCTGGGGTCACTGGGATTGCCTCCCTAGTGTGACCTAGTCACCCTTGAAGTACGTGAATTACATCGAGGTGAGAATGAGTGTAGTTTTCCTTAGTTGTAGCACTTGTGTTTGTGGTTGGGTGAGGAATTTCCCAACCACAACCTATGCTATAACATTTTTGGCATCGTTGCCGAGGAGGATTTTGAATCCTTTTCATGTCCTAATGACACTTTGGCAAGCTTCCCTCCCAAATACTCTATCCCTTATCTTTCTCGGTAGCTCCATTGAGTAACTTTGATTTTACACCTTTTCGATAAATATTTTTCTAAAATATTGTCTGGCGACTGTTACACGTCAAAATTCCTCACTTCGATAATGTCACATTCTCATTGTCTCAAGTGTCGTACTTTTGTCACAAGAGTTGTAAATGTCACATTTTTGTTATGAATGTGTTGCATTTCTAACGACACCATGGAAACACTTGATACATCCTATAGAACATGTTGGAAGAAGAAGCCACATCATTTGACAAACAAAACAAAGTGTTTTGCTATGAGAATTGGTCATCTTGACAATTTTTTGGAATATCAATGCTCCCTTGCTCATATGCAGGGAGCGCTAGCTCTCTCTATCTATATAGCAGGGAGATTTTTAGCTCTATGTTTCCCTTTGTGAAGGAGTGTCAATTGGTTGAGAAAATCATGGGAAGAAATCCCCCTTTTCTCTAAGGACAACTAAATATGATTCAAGTTGGTTTGGCTTGAATCTAACCCTTAGGATGCATCTAAGGGAGATGATACAACTGATGGAGTCATATCCTCAACTAATCCCAAATATAACCAAGGTGGTTAAGCCTCTCAAAGCCTATAAATGGAGGCATTCTAATGGTGAACACAGAAAAAAATAATTAGCAAAAGTATTGTCATTTTGATCGTGGATCTTGCGAGCAAGGGGTTGGATGAGGAGGATTTGGAGAAGCTGGTGTAACACCATCCATGATTGTAAGTGTCTCTTTCAAGTTATCATCAATATAATTGGCATATTCCCTTCTAGTTTGTGTATCTACCATATGCTTGTCTATTATAGATGAATTTGTTTGATCCAATATGTTAGAGTAGTAGTTTCCTTGTGTGCCTTTGTTGTCCGTAGTTTTATAGGTATAAAGTTGTGTGAAAGAGTTTGAACATCAAGCTCATGTTGGAACAATGAGGAAAAATATCAGAAATAGGTACGATCACCTTTTTCTCCTTCTCTCTTTTTGGCTAGTTAGACAAATATCAAAGGGATGTCATTGTCCATTTGTATATTTCTGTCTTGGTATTAAGGGTCTAGAATCCAAGGGGATATTCAACTTTCCATCGGGGAATGATTCCATAACAATGACTCCACCATTCCACCAAATAAACATATTCCTAAAAATCCTTCTAAAGGTTTTAATGCCTCACCCAAAGGGCCTACTCCTCCAAATTCACCCATCCCTCATAATTATCCATCTACCTCTCCTATCCTTCCATCCTCACATGCTATTTCCACGGCTCCGATTTCACCCATACCTACCTTTCCAAGCATTACTTGGAGCCTACAAACCAAAGAGGAACACAAAACTTTGACCATAACAAAAATCCTTGGATCCCCTCATAAGCTCCCAAATGAATTCAAAGAGTGGCTACCTATATTTTCAAGAGAAGAACTCACTGCACCTGAAGATCACTTGTATCTTTTCTTGTGTAGTCTAGAATCCTATGACCAACATGAGGATATATTGATGAAACGTTTCATTTAAACTTTTGTTGGAAGGGAAAAGGATTGGTTTGATGATATTTCCCTAGGAAAAATCACAAATTGGAACCTATTTCAAGAACTTTTCACCAAAATATTTGGAAAAAAGAAAGATTACCAAACCTTGTATAATCAGCTCCACAATTTCAAAAGAAATTCAAGGGAGGATATAAAGGATTTCAATGATAGGTTTAACACCCTTGTAAGATGTTTTCCTCGGGATTTAATACCTTCCAAATCTACCATTCTCAAGTCCTATTTATCAACTATGAAAGATCTGTATGGGGTCCTGATTGAGAGACATCCTACAACTTTGTTTGAGGTTCAAGAGAGACCATGTGAAATAGAAGGGAACTTATCCTCCTCTCTCATACATGAAGAAGAAGACCTCAAAAAGACTCTTCAGATTAATTAGATTGATGACTTTGTCTCACCAAAATTTCCCATATAGGTCAGAACTTTCCTACAAGAGGAACAAGAAAAAGAAGTCGAAAGGGAAACCTGTCTCATGATCAATATTTTAGAAGAAGAGAGAGATGTAATGTTAGAAAAAACACCTTTCCCACCGAGTAAGATCTTGGACTGTGAAAAGAGGCAAGCAACGGAGTAGTCCGTCGAAACATTCTCGCAATACTTTCAACAAGTTCTTGCAGAACCTCTCAAGGAAGCAAAGGTTAAAATTGATAAAGGTAACAAGGAAGTGTCTCTCTAGGAAAGGACCAAAGTTGAAAGTAATCTAGGACATATCAACGTAAACCATGAAGTTCTGGAAGAAGGTATAGACAAAAATTTTATTTTGGAAAATTCCCTTTTTATTGATGAAGAAAAAAGGGAAGGATCTCGGGGCCTGGATTTTGAAGGTGCACACTCAAGCACATGCTAAGGTGTGGGGATAGTATTAAGATCACTAGATAACGAGGCTACCATTTTCTCATACAGATTCGAGTATGAATTCACAAACAACATTGTCAAATATGAAGCCCTTATCTTAGGCATTAACCTGACCATCAATATGAACATCAAAATACCGCATGTAAAGGGGGATTCCAAACTAATTGATTCACAATTCAATAAGAAGTTTGATACAAAAAAACCAAGGTTAAAACAATACAGGGATGATATTTGGGATGCCACAAAAAGGTTTGACAACTTTTCCAGTGAGGCCATCCCTATGGAAATAAATCACTTGATAGAGAACCTTGTTGTTTCCGCTTCAACCTTACAACTTTCCAAAGAAATTGTCCTCTACAAGGTGGAAGTAAACTTCAGACCCTCATTACCTGACAACTTGGAACATTGGCAAGTTTTTGATGATGACATTCAACTTCTTTGTTTTCTTCAGAATGAGGGTGAGTTCTCTGAAGCTCAAATAAACTTGTTGGATGAGAGAGAAAATATTGAGATCATCGATGTGGCCGACAAGCCCCTACCCAAAGGTATTGTTCATTTGGAAAATATATTTGCCTGAAATGATATGTATAAAGGGAAACCTTTGAACAAAATCAATGACGATATCATTGAATAAAAAATTGGAACTGAGGAATGCCCAAAATTAATCAAATTTGGTAAAGGAACAACAATTGATGAGAGGGAAAAGATGATTAAACTTATAAGAGAATTCAAAGTTTTCTTCTCTTGTTATTACGAAGTTCTAAAGACCTACCGTGAAGATGTTATACAACACATCATTCCCCTCATTGATGTCATGAAGCCTTTCATACAAAAACTCAGGAAGATGAACCCAAAGGTTTCCCCACAAGTAAAAAAGGAGTTAAAAAAAATGGTTGAGTCAAGAATCACTGAACCTATTAGATATTCATCATGGGTATGTAATCCAATTATTATAAGGAAGAAGACTAGTGAAATCAGGATATGTGTAAATTTCATAAACTTAAACCAGGCTTCACTCAAAGAAAACTATCCTTTACCAAACATGGAATATATTTTGCAAAGGGTAACCAGTGCAGAGATGATGTCCATGCTTGATGGCTTCTCAGTGTATAATAAAGTCTTGGTAAATAAGTATGATCAAATCAAAACAACCTTTACCACCCATTGGGGAACCTATAAGTATTTACGATTGCCTTTTGGACTCACCAACACAGGAGCTACTTTTCAACGAGCCATGGACTATGCTTTCAGGGATCTGATTGGGAAGCTTATAGAGATATATTAGGATGATCCGAATGCCATATCTAAAAAGAGGGAACAACATATCCAACACTTAAGAACTATTTTCTAGATATGTAGGGAGTATGACATTTCTCTCAACCCTAAGAAATCAATTTTTGGTGTCGACAAAGATAAGTTACTAGGCCACATCATTTCTAAAGATGGAATCACCATAGATCCTACCAGGGTTGAAGCCATCAACAAAATCCATCTTCCCAGAGACAAGAAAGCGCTGCAATCCTTCTTTGGTCAGATTAACTTTATCAAGATATTTGTCCCAAACTTTACCAAAATTGTTAAACCCCTTAAAAAGTTATTAAAAAAGGATGCTTGTTTTGAATGGGAAAGTGAAGGTAGGTCATATTTCAAACATTTTAAGTAGGAAATAAATGTTGCACCAATATTGGTTAGCCCAAACTTTTCCAAATACTTCATATTTTTTTCTTTTTCTTCAAAGGATACAATTGTAGGGTTGTTATTACAAAATAATGATCAAGGGGACGAACAACCAATCGCTTTCATAAGCAAAATTATTAGAGACTCAGAATTGAATTACACCATTACGGAAAAAACAAGATTATGCTCTAGTCAAGTCTATCAAACACTTTCAAACTTATGTGGGATACATTATGATCAAGGCCTTTGTCCCCTACCTCGTCGTAAATGATGTTTTATCACAATAGGATTTCCTTGGATCATGGGGAAAGTGGGTGTCACAAATACATGAGTACAATTTGGAGATCAAACCAGCCAAAATAATTAAGGGACAAGGGATGGAAACAATGATGACAGAAAGAAATCAAGAGGCCATTGAAGTAGGAGAGAACGAACAAGTCAATGTTTTCATGAGTGAAAATTAAAACAATGAATGGTATTCATATATCATCTATTATTTGAAAAACCTCACGTGCCTTGATCATTTAGTGGAACAAAAGAGAAGACTCCTAAGGCTCAAAGATATGAATTATTTCCTAATAGAGAATGGTCTCGGGTGGAGGAACCTAGATGGGGTGATCCTCATATCTGTTGATAAATAAGAAGTTGGTAGGTTAATGACTGAACTCCATGCAAGAGATTGTGGAGGCCATTTTGCAGCACACACCACTGCCCATAATATTTTGAGAGTAGGATACTATTGGCCTACTGTTTTCTTTGACACACATAGACATGTTATATCTTGTCAACCATGTCAATTATCTTCCCCTCAAGCCAGTCAAGCCAGTCATTGTGGAAACATCCTTTCAACAATGGGGACTTGATTTCATTGGTGAATTCAAAGACAATTATAGTAACATATATCGATGGATTTCGAATGCCACTTATTACTTCACTAGATGGGTGGAATCTATCCCAACAAATAAATAAATGGAAGAAGTTGTGATGAAATTCCTTGAGGAAAAGATTATTACTAGATTTGGTGTCCCTGCTAAGATAACCATTGACAATTCCAAAGCATTTAGCTCAATGGCACTCAATGAGTTTTGTTTCAAGTATGGGATTTTTTTATCACCTTATTCAAATTATTATCCTCAAGGGAATGGGTTGGCGAAATCCAACAACAAAAACATCATGAACATTGTGAAAAATATTGTTGGGGAAAACAAAAAGAGTTGGGACGGTAAGATTAAGTATTCCCTATGGGATGACCGCACAACTTCCAAGACTTCCACCAAAAGGACCCCTTTTGAGTTGGTGTATGGATTAGAGGATCACTTTCCTATAAATCTCAAAATTCCAACATTACAAATATCCTGACAATTCAGTACAGATAAATAAGCATTACAGGGATGAATCGATCAACTCATGGAATTGGATGAGACTCGAATAATGTCCCTCGATCAAATGACAAGGAATCAAGATAAAATAAAATGAACTTTTTATCGGAAGGAAAGAAAAAGAGACTTCAAGGAACAAGATCGAGTCTTACTGTGGGACAAAAGAAGAGAAAAAGCGGGGATGAATCAAAAGTTCGATAATATTTGGCTAGGCCCCTACAAAATAGAGGAAGAGTCAGGTCCAGACTCTTTCTACTTATCAAAGACAGAAGGGATGAGGATGCCACTACCAGTAAATGGATCTCTCCTCAGACATTATTTCCAAGGGGGAAGATGACTTCTTTAGGTCCCATGCCCCAGGTAAGTAGGTAAGTCATCTTGTTTTCCCATGCATGTGCATATTTTTTGCTCATACTAGTTTATATGCATTTCATTTTCATTTTCCTCTACTTTCATATTGATTTCATGCTTAGTTTAGAAATTTAAAAAAAATGTCAAAAAATTTCTTTTCTAGATTAGTTTTCATTTTTGGATTTCTATATATATACGAATGAAGGGTGATAGCACCACCCTAGATTATTTGATCCATTTTTCTGAGTTTTTTGTAGGAACATATCTACCAGGAGATGTTGTGGTTCTTATGCACTCTACAATGAGCACATGTCCCCAAGTAGGAGCTAGATGTTATCCCCATTTTGTGGATAACTAAGGATATTATGTCTCGAGGCCCTCATGTTGTATATATGGAGTTCTAAGAGACTACATGACAATAAATACACTTTTGCAAAGTTGGATACTTCTCTCACCACCATAGATGGTCACAGATTTCCAGCTAGAATCCACCACATCAGCTAGCTTCCGGAAGGCAGTGGGCCTTGCTCCATGAGGTAAAATTTAGTATTATGGTAAGCATCATTTTAATATTTAAGCCATTTGAGTATGTTTTATCTTATATTTCTCTATATTTCATGATATATACTTGGACATTATGCCTTTTGCCCTACGTCACCTTGGTGGTTGACATTGTTCCATGGTAAGTGGTCTTCCTTAGGGATGGGTTTGCTACTAGGAACTCCATTGAAGAGCCATCATATCGTTCCCGACCATACTTACCACTTTTCATCATTATTTCCCCCCATTTTCTTATATCTTGGGATTTTATGGTTTATTGACCCAAGAAGGGGTTTTCCCTCATTCTATAAGAAAAAGTGGCTAAAGGCCCAGAGGGATTGATGTTGGGTAAAAGATAAAAGACTATGTATGAACCTTCTATATGTTTCACCCAGGGATCACCCAAGAAAGCAATGAAACACTTATCTTTGAGTAAATGGGGAGACACAATAAAATATGATTAAAAGTGCTTAAAAGGTTAGTTGAAGGATAGGCGGTCTCATCACGGCCCAACCTATCATGTCCATGAGTATCTAGTGGTATGAAATTACCATCATCTGGTCACCAATCCAAGGTAATGGTTCTTAGTTTCATAGCTGAGAGAAATGAGGTCTCATCACGAGCTAGCCTTCTCATTTCCACTAGTGTTTGTGGGTGACATTTCCATTATCTGGACACCACGCCAGGGAAATGGACTTCAACCTTTCCTTAAAATTATGAAATAATAAAATAATGGAAAATAATGTGCTTGGAAAAAGTGCATTGCAAACGAAGTTACCACACGCCCTCTACAAAGGAACCCATGAATGAGACACTATGACCTCTTGTATGTCATGAACCCTAAGGCCATTGAATATTAACCCCAACCACTTCACCCCATTTACATGGATTAGAGAGGGATCTCTTGGAAACTCTCCTTGACCTAGGGAAATATATACCCAATAGGACACCTCGTCAACCCTCCCACACTCAAGCTTAACAAGTCACATAATGTCTCTGAGCAATTAATTGTTTGATATAATGTTGTTTGATGCACGTGCTTAGATGGGTCATTTATTGATTGGATTCACTTATCATGATGTTATGAATTGAGATCCTTTGAGGGCGTGCTTATTTTTCTTTGCAAGACCTAGTTGGTGGACAATTTTGGAAGAACAAGCCTAGCTTGGGCTTCCATGGGGCTTGAAGCCCACAGGTGGATTCCAAGGGCCCTCATGATGGATGAGAAAGATAAAACTTGGAAGGCCTTAAATATGACTTGGACGATGTAGCCTATCCCCCACATGCCAAACATTTTTCCTAGGAGAGACAAAATGTCACATCTAGAGGCATATGTCACCTAGTGGGGGTTAGGGCTTAGTTGTGAGGTGACATGCATTGGAACAAGGACCTTTTGAAGGAATCATGAAGTAAGTGGTCTTGATTCTTGACATGTGGCTTTGGGAAGCCTCTCCACTATCCTCCATCACAAACGACCTATTTTTGGTGCCAAAACGTCCCCTAGAGGGGTGACATCCATATGAATTAGGGTTTTTCTTATGTGCAAGAGTGAATTTTAGATGAATTGTTTAATATTATTTTTTTAAGGGGGGAATATTAGGGTTTTTGACCCCTAGTCTTGTTGTTTGCCCACAAATATATGGACAAGTCGCATTAGTGACATTTTGTATAAATAAGATACCATAAGGTCTCATCATAACATAACTCTGCCTCTTGTGAGAAGACATTGGTTTGAAATTTTCGCTACCTTTGGAAAATTGTCTTTTTTGCTCTTGTTTATGGCTATCTTTTGGTGAATGGTTGATGGAAGTGTAGTGCTATCCATGGAAGGATTATCTTTTTCTCTTATGGTTGATTGTCTTAGAATTTTCCTTTAAATTGGTATGGTCTTTTACTTTCATGCTATCATTTGTTTCAAGTCAAGATTATTGTGCTAGGAAATAAGTGGGAAGTATAAGGATTTACAGCCCCACTCTAGTCTTCATCATTTTTACGCTTAAGATTGTTGATGTTGCAAGGGTTTGGTTGAGGAAGTAACAGGATTTACACCTGTCATATTCAAACCCTAGCTACAGATACTTTCCTTTGGGAGTAAGAAGATTTACACCCCCAAGGAGGTAGTACCTCTAGATATTTCTTTGCTTGACTCCATTAACCCTTTTTTCAAAGGCACTAGTCATTTATTTGTTGCATTGGAGATATAAAATCACTGCCTTGGGAAACATGAGTTTTGCGAATTATAAGTCTATCTCTTTTGGAGATTTTTCTTTGAGCCCTTGTCTCTCTTGCCACATTGAGGCATCCTCTTTCTCCCAATAGTTTTCTTGATGCACTTATTTTTTTCCTACAACCATAAGGATGCAAAAAACCCTAACCATAGACCACTAATATCTCACAAACTAACCCTAAGAATCCCCCCAAAGTTTACTCACCTAATCTACTAATTAGGGTGCACTTTTTAGGCTAATTTGAGGAACTTTTTGGTGGTTTATTTTGCTGCTGTACACCTATGAATTCTATAGCCATAAGGATGATAATTTTCTGCAGAAAATTACTTCATAACAACCCTCTTGTTTAGTCTCAAAGTGCCTTACATAACTTATAGTCATTTGCTAATTTTGTTTTGGACATTATTAACTAATATTTTGTTCACTTCATGCTGATTTAGACATCTTTATTTTCTGATATACAATAGTTATTAACTATTTTTATTAGGGACAACAAGCTTCACTTTCTTGTCCACTTGATTATATTGCAACACATGCTTGTTTTTCTTATGTCTCGGGTAGGTATTCTACCATTTGCAGGTTACTCGCATACTTGCCAACCCTTTGACCTTATGAACATCTCATTCCAAGACCTTCATACCATTTAGAATTGACCTCTAGGGATTTACATTCCATCTCCATCCATCTCCGTCTCATTCCCACTAAGGTCACCGAGATCGCCTCCCTAGAGTGACCTATTCACTCTTGAAGTGTGGGACCTACATCGAGGTGACATTGGGTGTAATGTTCCTTAGTTGTAGCACTTTCTTTTGTGGTCGGTTTGGGATTTTCCCAACCTACACTATAACACTTAGTTGGGTATTTTTAGCTGAAATATAATCTTGAGCTTTTTTGGGATTACATTTTATTTATAAATTTTAGCTACAAAACATTGTGTTTAAAATTTTTGACATATTTTTAAAAGATTTGGATAAAAAAAAATTTCAAAGGAAACTCTCACTAAAAATCACTTTTCCATGATCCATCACCTTTGGAGTACTTTCCCATGATCCATCACTTCTATCTCATAACCACTTGAACTCACCACTCATGTTAAATAACCTAAATAATTTAAAATATAAACATATTTTTAATGATAAATAATTAATAAATATATTATTTAAAAATATTGTATTTTTAAAATTAAATAATTTTAAATATAAAAATATATTTTAATGATAATTCTTTTATAAATATAATATCTATCTTAACCTCCAATTATCAAGCCCCCCAGGGATGAAACCTCCAGGTGAAAACTTTTAACCTTTCTTCAAGTTTTGCACTCTAAAAAATGTTTTCACCTCAAGAGATTTGATCCCTCTCAACCCTTAATACATCATGGGTTAAGATAGATCTATGTTGGTTTAATACATTAATATTAAAGTATTAAAAACTATTAATATATTTTATAATATATTAATATATATTAAAATATTTTATATTATTATTTATATATATAATTTTGTATGATGGACGATGATGATTAAGGTCCAATACATATCTCACCTTAGGAGGGATTGTTAGCAATTCTTTATAATTTTGTTTTTATGCTCAAAAAACATTAAGAGAAGTTTTCCAAGATCACCATAGTTTTGCTCAATTAAAAGGATAGGAGGTTGGTAGTGTGATAGATATTTTGAAATTGAGATCTAATCTGGGTATAGGTTGGACAATTTAAGAGAAATTGTTTTTCATCTTCAACCTTCTTAGTCTCACAAAGGTGACACACTCTTTGGTCCCAGGGAATTTTAGGAATTGACCAACACCCAGTCCCACTATGTAGCTAGTGAGAATTTGTTCTTATCTTAGCAATGCTTATCTTTTTCTTTACACTTGTCAAAATAGAGAGATAATATTGATCTTCTATATTATGGTTGATTACCTCCTTATAATACCTTAATTTTCTTTTTTCCTATAACTTTTTATCATACCACATTTTCTCCTTAAATTTTGATTTAATGATATTTTTAATAGTATCTTTATTCTGCAAAATGATATCTTCCGTGATTCCCCAATGTCTTAGCCAAGACTAAGCATCTTTTTTCCAACCCGCTTGAGTCGAAGGTGGTTACAGTTTGAATTGAAAACAATTTTAGGAAGCCTCTTGTCTTCCATGTTGTTTAACTTTTTCTTATACAATAGGTATGTATACATAGTTGTGCTCTCAATGGAGGAGAGGCTTGTCTCTAAGAGCAGGATGAGATATAAGGTATTTCTTTTAATTTTGAGATTATAGGTTATAAAATTATTTTTTATTTGGTTATAAAATATATATAATTTTATTTATTTGTCTATTGATTGTAGCTTGATTGGTTGGGAGGAATGATTAATACCCTTAAATGAATCTATATGTTATATGTTGTTTTTGTTGAATATATATACAACTATTATTAATATTTTAATATATTATTTTAATATGTAGAACACCTTTAAGCATCATCTATGTTAGATTTTTTAGTAATGTGGGATGAATGTGTATTTTTTTTAATATTCATGAGTATTTTTATTTCAAAGCATGAAAAAGCTTATAATATTTATGATTATTCATCTATTCTCTATTAAAACAATTTCAAGATTATAATATGTTAGCTACATTAATTTTCATTTTAAGTTTTTAATTTATTTTTTTACATTAAAAAAAAAAAATCTTAATTAATTAAAAACAATTTTAAATCATAATTTAAAACTAAATTTCAACTTCTCATTAATATCTCATAAATACTCAATTTCCAATTATGATAATCATAAGATTTAAAACATTATAAAATATCTAAAAATATTTAATTAGATTTCCAATTATGATAATCATAAGATTTAAAACATTATAAAATATCTAAAAATATTTAATTAGATTTCCAATTATGATAATCATAAGATTTAAAACATTATAAAATATCTAAAAATATTTAATTTTAAACTAATTTTAAACTT
>SNQJ01S0028132.1:170055-181447 GCA_010110895.2 Picea sitchensis | reverse complement strand
TTGGTACAAACAAGCATGGTGCACAGGTAAATCAGGGTGAGAATCGAACTTGCGACCTCCTTTACATATTTCCTTCCATTAACACGACACTTGCCAGTCAACCCCTACGGATTGTTACCTTTAAATTTAAAGGCCAATAACTTATTATATTATTTTATATAAATCATTATTTATAATTTTTCCAATTACACATGAATCTAAAACAAAGTTGTGTCTATTATTCTTTCACCCAATGTGAATGATGGACAATGTCTGGTTTCCTTTTCTACATTATGAAAGTATCCTTAGAATCAATTATAACCCAATAAAATTTGGCTTTATCCTAGCCCAAATCTAATCCTCATAACTAAAGGTAGTTCATCTCTTTATGATCTCGAAATCTAATCTAAACATATTGAATATACAATGCTTATAAATTAAAAATTAGATAAACAGATTTACATGATTGAATTTTCTTTTTGTAATTTATGCTATAATGAATTGAGAGGTTAAAATTTAAAGTTAAATTGATATGTCTATATTTTTTTAGTTTCTTAAAAGAAAATGACAAATAACAAAAAGGAGAGATATGGCCCAAATCTTCATGCCCACACTTCTTTGGTTCTTTGTTAACATGTCTTTCTTGGATGGATCCTTCATGGAGAGATATGACCCAAATCTTCATGCCCACAGTTCTTTGGTTCTTTGTTAAGGTGTCTTTCTTGGATGGATTTCTTTGATTCTTTGTTAACGTGTCTTTCTTGGATGGATCCTTCATGGCCCTGTTACAAACACTTAATAGGTGGCTCCTCTTACCTTTCACCAAGGTGGAAAATGCATAGTGAAAACCATCCAAACACAATTTTCATACGATGTTGAATGTCAGTTTATTGTTTATATATTACCTTTCCCATTGTTTGTTGGTTTGCTCTAATAAAAGTTGCACATATATTTTTTTCTGCCATGGTGGGACAAAACACCAAACCATTTTGTATATAGAAAAGTAGCGAGTTTTTCTACTATACTTAATATTCTAATCGAAGTTAGTTGTAGAAACCATACTCCTGAAATCTTGTCACTACCATCTCGATGTTATCTCATGCTACACCATTTCCAATTATTTCACTGGATTGATAGAGACGAAGTGATTGTATTAATGTGAATTTAGAATGCTAAGAGTGGTTCATTTATATTTTTGTAAATTTGGTGAATAAATATGAATAAAAAAAAAATTCTAAAATATAAGCATATCTTACGGAATATTTAAAGAGAGCAAAATAACTTAAAAAGGAAAAAAAAAATAGAAATAAACAACCTAGATAAAAAATAATGAAGAAGCTCAAGACTAAGGAGATTCCCTAATTTAAACCCATTACTTTGGAGAAACACTTCTAATATTCAAGACCACAAAAATATGTGTAATTTAAACCCATTACTTTGGAGAAACACTTCTAATATTCAAGACCACAAAAATATGTGTAGTGGATATAAGATCATGAAAGTCATTGGATCTTACTAATTTGCATTCTTTTATTTTTTAATGTAAGTATTTTTTATTATTTTATTGATGTTATGTGAGTTACAACAACTCCATAGATGCAAATATATCATAAATTATTCCATTCTTCTTCTTCCATTCACGGTCAAGAAGAGTCAAAAGAGTTTTGTCCGACCAATATTCTTTTCTTAAGAATTTTTCTCCGATGACTACGAGTAGTTTTACAAAGATGCCCACCTTTTATTAATTCAAAGCAATATATTCATACTATAAGATTTTAATTTACATTAAAATTAAAATATTCATTTAAAAAAAAATTCAATTAATATTAAAGTTAATACATAAAATTTCAATAAAATTAATATATTTCTAAAATAATTTTTTAATAATAAAAAAATATTAAAATAATGTTAATGCAATTGATAAATAATAAGTAATATANCCAATATTCTTTTCTTAAGAATTTTTCTCCGATGACTACGAGTAGTTTTACAAAGATGCCCACCTTTTATTAATTCAAAGCAATATATTCATACTATAAGATTTTAATTTACATTAAAATTAAAATATTCATTTAAAAAAAAAAATTCAATTAATATTAAAGTTAATACATAAAATTTCAATAAAATTAATATATTTCTAAAATAAATTTTTTTTAATAATAAAAATATTAAAATAATGTTAATGCAATTGATAAATAATAAGTAATATAATATTAATTTACATTTATAAATGTTACATAGTTTATATTAAAATATTTTTAAATTTAAAAATAATAATTATAAATAATTTAGCAATAAATTAGATAATATATTAGATATCATTTTCTAGATTAATTGCTTAGTATAATTTATTAATCTATGACCTATATCTAACATATTGCACTGCAAAAGCCTCTCTATACTTAGATAATATATATTATTAAAATTATTTAAAGTTAAATAATAAATGAGCATTCCTTACATAAAATAAATAATTACTAATTCGATAATAAACTATTTTTATATTAAGAAATTACATTATAAATATAATATCAAAATAATTTTTTATTTTATCTAATATAATATAAAATTTCAAATAATTAATTAAACAATAATTTTATTTATTATAAAATTTTAATTATCAAAAATCATATTAATAATATTAATATATATGTTTTTTTTATAGTATGTTGTATTAATTATATTAAAACATGAAATTATGATACTAAATGGATACTAAATGGGTAAATGGTTCTCTATCATTAGGAATGGTAAATAGTAGTAGAGACATACATAATAATAATATAATCAAATGAATGTTAATATCATGCTAATTTTAAATTAAGAGAGTTTAATTCGTGACAAACAATAAACAACATGTGGCTCTAAACCAATTGAGTTAATCTTTGAGAATATATATATATATATATATATATATATATATATATATATATATATATATCCCAAAGGGTTAGTTCAATTTATTAGAGACATACTTGAGATATTTCCCCAAGGGTTAGTTCAATTTGTCTAGAGACATACTTGAGATATTTCTTGCTTGTTGTTTATCATGGGTTCGACTCTCTTGGTTTAACCTTAGCATGATATTAACATTCACTTCATTCACTTGACTATGTTATTATTATATGTGAGGAAAACATGTAATTCCTTCCATACTCGACTAATATTTTCTCTTTACATGTGATTATGGGGGAGATCTCTAATTCCTTGAGTGATTAACATGTAATTGACATGTGACATTTAAAAAAATATTAATAAAAAAAAAAAGATTTCGATGTCCATCTCAAGTAAAATATTTCAGTATCAAATTTCTTCACACACACACACATATAATGCAATTAAAAATACAAAATTTCTTATAGTATGGTGTGTTTCTCAATATGAAGGAGTCTTGTAATTCCTTACATGCTCAACATGAAGTTGACACATGGTGTATATATATATATATATATATATATATATATATATAATCTACCCAATATGCATGTTGAGTTCCTTCACTGTGGAAAAATGACTTAGCATGTTAGAAGTGAATTTTAAAATGACCCCATACATATCAAAGAAAACAAAGGGGCAACAATCCCATAAAAATTACAACGAAAGAATATGTTTATTTACCCATGCATCTACAACATTTATAAAAACATGAATGCACCAAGTATGCACATAACAACATACAAGATTCAATAATCAATTACATAATGGAATCATCCTATTAAAACAATAGGACACTTATATGTTTATAAATATAACCAGTTGACTACATACAAAGGATGAACCTCCCATCCATAGGTGTTTTTGTTCATTTTCTCTCAACATCAGACCACCCCCAAGCTGAGGCTATGAGTCCATAAGGAGATCTATCCCTCTGGTTCTCTGCTCTCAACTCTTAGCAACCCAAAACCCAAGTTCCAAACTCCAATAACAATCCCAATCCTCCAAGACTCTTCTCCACAACCTGCATAACGAAATAAATGTACCCCTTTAACTACTCAAGTCCCTCGGGCTATACCATGAAAGTATCATCGTTTCGAACAAGTTACTTTAACGATCCATGGACTTTACCTTCGCCATCGGCCTCGATGGAAGGGATGGGGAACCGTGGCATGACAATGCCCTTATCCGTGGCTGAGGTTGCATACAACATTGTCCAACAAACTTTGGCCAACCCCGATCCAGATCCCTCACAAGAGTTAGATCTAGTTCTCGAGCCTATTTGGGCTCAAGATCCTTTAGACTTGGTCTTGCCCTTTGACGAGGCGATTCTCAAAGTAATGATTGGTCCCGATAGACCTTGGGATGATCTAAATCATAGATCTTACTTCCTTCCCGAGCTAAGGAGAATAAAGGCGAGAGCATTTGTTTTCATTGTGATTGGAGATAATCCTTGTCCTATCAATCCTCTAGCTACACAAAGAATTAATGCCTAGGGTAACATGGAAAGAATTGCTACAACGATTCCAATCGACATCTCTGAAACCTCTGGTGTCGTGGAGAATTTTTTCGTCAGAGCAGATTCCTCCCCGAAGAGATTCGAACTTACACCGAGTTATTCAAAGATTTCTACGACATTTTTTCCTGGTCTTATGAGGAAATGCCAAGCATAGACCCACTAATTGCCGAACATGAAATCACAACCTATCCTGATGCCAAACCGGTCTGACAGAAGCTTCATCTGGTTAATCCTCGAAAAGTGACAACAATCAAGCAAGAAGTAGAAAAACTGCTCAAAGTCGGTTTTCTCTACCTTGTACAATAGACAAAATGGGTGTCAAACCTGGTTCTGGTTAACAAGAAATAGGGAACGATTCACGTTTGTATGGAATTTTGTGATTTGAATAAGACCTGCACGAAAGACAATTTCCCTACCCCATTTATCAATCAGATTGTCGATGAATGTGCGGGTTGTGAGGTCTTTTCGTTCATGGACAATTTTTCAGGATACAATAAGATTCAAATCAAACTTGAGGACCAACATAAAACAAATTTTATTTGTCCTTGGGGTACCTTTGCATATCGTAAGGTGCCTTTTGGCCTGAAGAATATTAGAGCCACCTTTCAACAAGCCATGTCGTTCACTTCACAACCTCAAACACATAATCGAGGCATACCTTGATGATCTAACATCATGTTCTCAGAAGAGATATGATCATCTCTCCCATCTACGACTAATCTTTGAGAGATGTCGCTATTATATGATTCACTTGAATACTAACAAGTGCAGTTTCTACGTGACGTCAAGTCATCTTTTAGGTTTTATTGTATCAACAACAGGGATCATGGTATATCCTCTCAACGTTGAGGTGATAGTTCATTTTCCTCCCCTGTGCACGATACCCCAACTTCATAGCTTACAGGGGAAAGCGATTTTTCTTCGATGTTTTGTCGTGAATTACGAAGAGATCAATAAAGGGTTTATGTGTCTTTTGAAAAAAGGGGTTCCATTATGTTGGGATGAAGTTGCTCAGTACTCCTTTGAAGCATTGAAACGTGCCCTGATGTCTTCCCCTCATCTCCAACCTCCTGATTATAACAAAGATTTCGTGTTATATTTGGATGATGTGGAGTCTACCATCGGCATGGTATCGATTCAAGAAGATTATATTATCGAGGAGAATGTTATATATTACCTTAGCCAAGGCCTAGTTAGGTTGGAACTCAACTACTCTCATGTTGAGAAACTTTCTTTGGCGGCTTTCCATGTTGTCCAATGGTTCTGTCACTACATTTTTCTTCACAAGACCACCGTCATCGTTGTCATCAACCCTTTCCAATATGTGTTAACACAAAGGGTCATTGGCGGAAATATTAGTAGATGGATAGTCATCTTATAGGAATTTGACTTGGATTTTGTTTTTGTGAAATCCAAAAAGTCATTGGTCTTTGTCGAACTCATATCAGAACTTCTGATCGAATCTAGTGATATCATGCCTGAAAAATATCCTATTAATGGATATATTTTTCTAATTGCATCTTCGTACCCCTGGTATGGAGATATACTTGTGTATCTCCAGAATTTGAAATTCCATACTTCTTCTTCCCATGATGAGCATCGATGAATTCGACATCAGGCGCGCAACTATCATATCCTCGATGACACGTTGTATCATCGAGGTGTAGATTGCATTCTTCGATGATGCCTTACACATGGGAACCAAAGCTCGTTTTGAATGACTATCACAATGAAGCATGTGGCGGTCATTTGTCTAGGTTGGCAACAACCGAAAATATTCTACGTGCAGGTTACTTCTGGCCCTCGTTAATCAATAGGGGTGGTCAAGAAGTGCCACTCGTGGAAGATCTTCTGTCGAAAGATGCGGGCACATACTGCTCCTATGTTTCGATTCATTGTTGTTGGTCCTTTCACCAAGTGGGGTATTGAATTTCCTACATGCCACTCGGCCTCATCCAGGGGGCATCGTTACATCATCATAGCAGTAGACTACTTCACAAAGTGGGTCGAAGCTATGCCAATGTTTAGCAATGATGGAAAAACTATGGCTCTTTTCATCTTTAATCATATAGTAGCAAGGTTTGGTATCCCAAAGGAGATTGTCACTGACCATGGGAGTCACTTCCAAAACAAAATGATGATTGAGTTAACGTCAAAGATTGGGTTCAAACAAGAACATTCGTCACCTTATTACCCACAAGCGAATGGTCAAGTTGAAGCTGTGAATAAGTCTCTCAAGAATATTCTTCAGCGGGCGATCAATTCTGCCAAGTCAAATTGGAATTTGATGTTATATTCATCATTATAGGCCTATAGAACGTTCGTGAAGACTGCCACCGGTTTTTCGCCTTTTCAACTCGTATACAGGCTGGAATAAGTCTTACCTATTGAATGTCAGATTCCTTCTTTAAATTTGGCAGTGGAGTTACTACTGGACACCTCACCGCTTGAAGAACGCCTTCTATATCTCGAGCATCTCAATGAGTAACATAGTGATGCAACATTAGCCAATGAGGTCCATAAGCAACAATTCAAGTGTCAGTACGATCGGTTTGTTCATCCTCGGATTTTCTCCGAAGGTGATCTTGTCCTGGTCTATGATCAAGACAAAGATCCCCTGGGGGAAGGAAAGTTCAAACCCATGTGGTTCAGACTGTTCATTGTGAAAGCGGTCTTGGAGAATGGTTCTTACCGTCTGGTTGATTTTGAAGGAAATGCCTTGGTGAAGCCGAGAAATGGGCTCTACCTTAAGAAGTATTACTCTTAGGTTGGTCACCTGAGTGACTTCTTGTATATATGTATAGCCTCTTATACATTTGTTTTGTCAATGTGTATTTATTTATATCTTCTTTTTCACTGTGGAAGATGTCAAGTGAATTAGAGGTTTATTTTGGGTTCGCGGATGACACTAGCCGACACACTCAGAGGCTTGCTTCCGCAGCTTGGGTGATTTTCACACCTGGAAGCCAGTTGCTATAGGTAGGTATTTGTCTAAGCAACGCTACAAACAATGTTTTCAAATACAACACAGTGATAGAATTGCTTCATGATGCTTTATCACATGGCATTTCTCGCCTCTGTGTCTACCTAGATGTTTGGGTGGTTGTGTCCCAGTTAAAGGGGGTTTACCGCATTTATGATCCCATTCTGCACCAACGATTCCTTAGGTTATGTCTCGTAGAACTACCTTTCGATTACATTACGTATATCCTTGTTCCTAGGATATTCAATCATCTAATAGATACTCTAGCTAATCAAGTTTTAGTTTGGCATGTTGCTCACATATAAAAAGTAAATCACACACATACACATGTAAATACATTTGTAAAAATGTCATCCATAAGACAAGAAATATGTATATATATATATATATATGTGTGTGTGTGTGTGTGTGTGTGTGTGTGTGTGTCCAAAAAATAGTGTTATGAGTACATAGGTGGGCATGAAAGCCTCAAAAGTGATCATTCTACATCATTAGGATTATGCCCTCAAAAAATACATATGGTACAAAAAAGTTCCCTCGACACATCAATGGTTTAATGCTATCTAAGGACGAAGCCTATTGGCCCTAATATAGTGTACAACAACATTTTCCAAATGTTGGAACAACTGGACCCAAGCCCGAGGCACCCCTACTACATGTGGCTACATAATAGGGGGGAGATCCTCGATCTCGGCCATAGGAACAACATGATTGACCGCAATGAGGTTGCGCTCCACTCGTCCCAAGACTCTTCTAGCCTATTTGGTTGGGGGTCCCCCTGCAGTTGTTGGTCCTCCTGTTGTTGTTGGTCCTGCCTTAGGTTGAGGACATCGTCGAGTCCTGCCGAAGTCTATTGGTCGTACAGGCCTCACATATGTACATAACAAATACGCGAGTCAGTACTATATACATACATAAAAAGGATATATATGAAAATTAAAAATTAAATAAAATTTAAAATATATGTTATTTGTCTCGCCTCACTCCTCGTTGGGAGGCACAAACATGTCTAGGTCTATGGTGAAGTTGATCCCTACATATGGGTAATCCTTGATCACTGATATCTGACGTTCCCACTAGTCAAACAATTTATCATTGAATGCCTCTATGGTCCTCCCTCCCCCATGTCTAGGAAAAAATGTTTCCCACCTTCTCACTACTAGAAAGGAGGCTACATGCCCCCGTACTGTCTCTCTGGGAATGATATTGGACAATCTCTCAATGAATAAGGAGAAAAAGATAGTACCAAACCCGAATTCCGCTTTGGTACACTTTCGCCACTCTGTAAGTTGTCTCTTCATGCATACCAGCATGGTAGCACTCCAGTAAAAAATGGTGGCCTCCAAACACTGAATGGCATAATACATATGTGCCCGGGAGGCATGTTGAAGGGTTGTGGATCTAGTAATCCACTTGATCAAAAGTAATATCACACACAAAGATAGTTTGTGATCTTATGCATTGGCATATGAGAACCTACCTTCTCAGTGTCAGCCTCACAATACATCTGAATGTAGTCCTCGATGTTGAAAGGCCATCGAGGAAATGTCCTCAAGTTAACTGGTTCCCATCTTCTCAAGAAGACAGTCAAGAAGTAAATTTTGTCTCTGGTTGGGGTAAGTGATTGACACTCTAGCATGAAGGCCTCAACATTAGGATGCCCATACTCCATAAGAGCATTGACCAACCTCGATTGTTCCCTCATAAATGGAAACTAGAAGAACTTCCATAACCTGCATTTCTTTAGTGCGACAATGGCTACAGGGTCCTCCTCGACTAGGACATCGATCTCCTCATATGAGTCAACACTTTCTTTTTATTTTTTCAAAGTACTAGAGGGTGTACGTAGGCTTCTTTGTACACAGTCGCGTATTTACGTGGGTTGTTTATTCTTCTTCCCGAGTACATACGTGGGTTGGCCTTGGACAACCCATGTACACGTAGGGTCGCTCTTTTTACAAGAGCATGCCCCCTCCAAACACAAAATTAAAGATAAAAGAAAGAATTGAACTGCAAGTCTAAGTGTTTTGTACTTACTTGCAAGTCTAAGTCTAATTCTAAGTCTAAGTCTAAGTGTTTTGGTCCAAACATAAGGTCGTTTCATCCACTAAATCTCCTAGAATCCACTCTTTTAGCAAAGGGGTTTTTTCACCTTTTGGTTGATTTTCAAATTGCAATGGTAAAAATGAGTTGTCCACTTCTATTTATAGAATTTTTTGGCCCTTTTTTCCCCCTCCCCCCCCCCTTTGTATTTTTCCCTGGCTTGGTGATCACTCGATTTCACTTTTGAGTTTTCTATTGATCGTTCTGGTAGTCTTTTTCTTTCGGTTTGGTAATTTTTTGGGATGGGTCACATTTTTTGGTATCCTTTGGTAAAAGTCATTTTTTCCAACTTTTTGCATATAAGTTAGGATTTTATTCCCACTTTCTGCATCTCATTGTCCTTTTCTCTTTGCCATAGGATCGAACCCACCGAAGTGTGACATGGAACCTTCATTGCTTCTTTATAAGTGTAGTAATTAGGTGGTAGAGCCTACCTTTACATGGATTCCCTAGGTAGATCCTTCCTATATTTTTGGCATCCATGTTGTCAATAATGACTATCATCTTGGGAGTACTTGTTAGTCCTATCATGATTACAAGATGAAGCCTCATTATTCTGTTCACCATCATCCTAGGCCTTGCCCTCGGGACTCCCTAATAAGCATGCTTTGTTGTCTTTCAAGCTCACTTTGAAATTTGAAAGAAACATTCAATGAGACTGTATTTATTCTTTTCGATATCGTCTGGATTAACTAAGAAAATTATCTCCATGGAGTCTTCTTTAATCCCTTTTTAGACTCTATAAAAATGAAAATATTTTTGAGTGATCTTGTTTCCCTTCCCACTCGCCAAACTCAAATTTGAAGGCACATATGTCTGGTGGTAGTTTACCCCTTTTTCGATCCAGATGGCTAATTTTACAAATAGTGGTATGCTCTAGGAACTCCAGTTCACTAAGAGTATTCCAGGCGTAAGTTTAACACTTTTTCGGGCACGAGGGAGTAAATATTTGAAAAATGAACATTCTCCTTGGTTTTGGTTTATCACCTTTTTCGAGCCTTGGATATTACTTACGAAAAAGGAACCCCCCTGAGCCCATAGATAATATATTTTTAGACTCCCTAAAATTGAAAATATCATTGAGTGACCTTGTTCCTTCACACTCATTAAGTTGGTCCAGAAGAATATCTATTGGCATGAGTTTAACCCTTTTTCCAGCCAATATAGCGGAAAAAGGTACGCCTTGGGAGATTCGTCTCGCCAGGAGAGTTCTCCTCAGTTACTTTTATACCTTTTCGGGCTAAGGAGACTAAACTTAGAAAAAGGCTATGAGTCCATAGTTAAGCTCTTTTTAGACTTCTTAAAATTGAAAATCTTGCCGAGTGATCTTGTTTTTGTCACACTCGTTAAAATGGTTTTGAATAGACGTATTTTCGGTGCAAGTTTAACCTTTTTTCGAACTGAGTAGACTACCTCTGAAAAAGGTACTCCCTGGACTCTTCTTTTTATGCTTTTTTAGACTCTCTAAACGTGAAAAAACTACTGAGCTTACCTTCTCTCGGCTTTTCAAAAATTACATAGAAGGGGGTCTTACTGTGTCATGTTTAATCACATTGTGGGTCTCATCTTTGCGTCTTTGGCCTAATGCCGACTCCATGTTGTTCTCAACTGAACCTTTGAATCATTCCTTATACACAAGCCTTGCAACACTTCTTGCCTCTGTGACCTGACACCTTGACCCATAGAGGAATTTTTCCTGAGTGTCCTTATCCTGCACATGTATCCTTTCCTTGAGAATTAGTGTGTTCTATGCACTTGGAACCAGTTTTCTTTTCGCGACACTCGTTCCTCCTTTGTAATGTAGAATTCTCTTATTCTTTTTCAAGCTCTTTAAAAAATTTAAAAAGACAAAAAAAAAATCAAATATTCCAAAA